>JBBPBX010005295.1:19501-34663 GCA_038048925.1 Garcialebias charrua
TGGGGAGCATTATTGTAAAGTGGTACAGCACAATAGCTTAGAACTATTGAAATACGTGTCGGTAGAAAAGTTGTGAACAATTAATATCTTACCCGTTGTGGACGACCTCCGTTTTTTTTTCTATTCAACCTTTACTTATACAGGTTAGTCTCATTGAGCCTTGAGGGTGCATTTACATGAGTCGTTTGCAGAAACAGTCTCAGTTTGACTGGACTGATGAGTTGGTGGTTAGCTTGAGTGGGGATGACGGTTACCAATTTAAAACTCCCATCTTAGTTCATGCACACTTTTTAAAATACCTTTACATTTCAGCCAAATTCATGACTTTACGTTGAATTCATGGTTATTTGCAAGCATAAATAGCAGAAGCCTGCTGTAGCACTTTGGGTGCACCCTGGGGCACTTCCAGCAGAACCACCATGACATTTCTGCCAAAATAACGGTGTAATGTGAAACTGAGAAGAGACGTAAAGATTCATCACGAAACGTTTGCTGGCACTGCCATGGACTTTTGGAGATTGGACTAGTTTTAAGACAGGACTAATCCACTTTGGTCATGGCTCTGTCATTAGTTTATCAATTTAGATAGAATAAAACTATTTTTGCAAACTGATGTGGGTCAAAATGCTATCTATAACAGGTAAGATATTATTGTTCATTCAAAAATGGCTAAGCTGTTCCTTTTATCAGGGTACTGAGCTAAAAAGGTTTGAGGCAGTTTGAAAGGGCCAAATCCAAGCTTTTTTAAGATATATGGCAAGTGAAAAGCAGCTCATTCCAACCATCAGAAAGTTCAGAAATATAATAAGTACCATCTTAATTGGCTACTGGGACAAGTAGGACATTTAAAAAAATACTTCTGGGTTATCCTTAAAGGAGTGTCGAATTTGAACAAATCTGGTCGTTCATCAGATTTGACATTTTCTTTCTAAATGTATAACAATCTTTTATTATTGTTTGAGTGTATTTTTAATCATAAATCTTTGTTTCAGTATTACAAGAAGGTTTAGAAGTTAGAACCTGGTGCTATTTTCCATTTGGTTTTAACTAGAGCCTGAATGATACATCGGTAGAGCCGATAATTTAGGCCAATATAGACGTTTGGGGACCTATCGTATCTGTGATAATTGTCCCATTATGCACAGATATAAACACTTCTAATTTTCACCCCTAAACTGCTGGAACCAGCTGTGATTATACAATGTACCCACCAGAGGGCGCATGAAGACTACTTTCAAGTCATGGCTGTTCACTTAAGTTGCACTTTCACATTCAGCACAGACAACGCAGCAACAGTACTGTGTAGAGTATTTTGCTGAACAGAGCAGGGTAAGTTTATTTAACTAGTCTGTAAAATTAAGAAAAATCAACAATGATAACTTCTCTTCAATCCTCTAACCCACTTGTCATTAGCTACGTGCCTCTCAAATTAGCAAGCTAATGTTTAGATAACCTAGCATAGGCTATTGTAAAACTTTAGAACAATAAATCTAACATAGCGGTTAAAATGGATCAGTGTTAGTAACATTATATTTGTCATCCTCAATGAAATGCATTTGTCTGAAATCTTTACTTCTCTACAAAGAAAATAAACTCTGCTGCGGCCAATACTAATTAGACCGTCACCATATGTGACTGTTTAGAATGAACAGGGAAGAACGTTTCTTTGTTCAATTTATATTTTTGTAAACATTTGATAACTTTATGGTGAATAAATAGTGGAGGGTAGAACATGTGAACGCACATTAGAAAGACTTTTTATGACCGCGTACCACTTGTAAACATCCTGCAGGTCTAGTTAAAGCGTGGATCTGATTTGCTTCTTGGTTGCAAACAGCTGCGCTAAATTACCAAGCCCCGCTCCACTTGTTGTTTTCTTAGATTCCTGGGGGTGGACAAAGCTCAGAAAGTTTCAGCCATTATATCGGTTATCAGCATGCACATGTTCCGATTACCGTAATAATGGAATTGGCAATAGCCAAAATTTCCATATCGGTTGGGCTCAAGTTATAACTGTCTTTTTGTTTTCATAGGGGCCTCACCTCAGATCAAGGCAAGAGTGAGAATCAAGATGCAAAAAAAACAAAACAACTTTATAAGAAGAAAGAGTTTTGAACTGCATCAAATTACATGTTGAACTCGGGCGCCCTAAATTGCCATCAAGCGGTAGCACCTATCCCAACGCAGGACAGTGTAGTAGCTGTGTTGAGACTTGGTACCATATCCATCAGCATAAATTAAACAAAATTTGTGATTAAACTTGATGACTTTCTTAAAGACCCAAATCTGGGTAATCAAAATCTGAGCTTCATTTTAAATGTAAATAACATAGATCCACACTTTGAATTGCAAAGAGAGAAGAAAAAAAGAAAAAAAAAACTAGAAAAGTTAGCCAGTGGAAAAAAGTCAGCAGTGTTTAGAGCTACATACAATATATCACAAAAAAAGGCTTCACATTTCTTTACTGTATATGAGCACTTTTATGAATTTAGACACAAATTTTTAACCTGGTAAATCATGACTGCAGGAGTCGCAAAAGGTCTTTGGCATTGCAGAGGACACAGTGCATCATGGGAAATTTCTACAAGAATCAGCATTTCATCAAAAACTAAAGACCAGTGTTTGAAGCTACTGAGGCCTTAATAAAACTGAAACACTCCCAGACAGAGAGCAGTGGAGGGAATGACAGTAAGACCCATTACTTCCAGATGTTGCAGATGCATGTCCAGATTTTAAGACAGCTCGTGCTTAACTATCACTGTGCGCTTAATTGTCTCTCTGGCCGAGGACCGGATCGGAAAAGTTCAACACACTGGTTTAAATTGTTGCAGATGTCAAAACCTACAAACTGGTCAGTCCACCAGTTGCCACACTGGCCCTGACTGAGGAGGAGGCTGCTGTGAGTACATCTACTACAGAGTAGATGTGGCGGCCGTGGTGTAGTGGTAATGGCAGTCGTCTCCCGATCGGAAAGTTGGCGGTTCGACTCCCGGGACCCGCACCATGTGTCGTTGTGTCCTTGGGCAAGACACTTAACCCTGAGTTGCTCCCGGTAGGACTGGAAAGCACCTTGCATGGTAGTCTGCCGCCACCGGTTTATGAATGTGTGTAGCATTCAATATATGTGTATCACTTTGAGATTTTCAGTAATGAAAAGTGCGTTATAAATTGAATAAATTATTATTATTATTAGAGTCAGGTTGCCTCAAGTTATGATTCACCATATTCACTCGTTTTAACTTAACGTGTGCACTGTGAGGATCAGGGTTGATTTTTTTCATCACGAATTCTGGCACCAGTTCTGGAGTGTAACTAGTGACCTCAGCAATCTGCATCAAGAGGTAATAAAACATCCAGAGAGTAGAATTAAAAAAAAGAAAACATTCAAAAAAAAAGTTTAGGAGTGTTTCCTGAAATGTCTTCTCTGTTCCAAATACAATACAAGAAAGCAGACATTAAAAACCAAGATGAAGACTTGCATGTCAGTCAGCTTCTAACAAAAAAAGACCCCCCCCCCCCACACCCCTGAGGGATTTAAATAGTGAATGTTTGTAGTTTTCAAGATGTTTTGAACGGAGCAGAGAACGAAATCAACCTTAATGTTTTGGTGCAAGATGTTCAAGTGGAGGAGTGACATTATGTGGAGGTTTATTCATTTTTTAGCATGTTCAAGTTTCTTTATTGTCATTCGGATCACATGTGGTACATGAGGTGGAACGAAATTGTGTACACAGAGTCCCAGTTACACCCAAAAATAGCAAAAAATTGAGGGAGCAATTTTCTCCACGGCCTGGCAAACTGGCGGAGCCTGGGAGGCGGGCAATGGTGGCCTTGGCCACCATAGATTTAATTTTCGGCCACCCCAATCATTTAAGGAAGTTACACTTGCAAGCAATATAAAAACCAGAAAGCATAGTTTACTCAAATGATAGGAGTGGTCAGTTTACACATGTCATGGTGGCCATCTTGGATCTTTATGAAACTAATTTTCAATAGTGACTTTTCTCATGACTAGACTATTTCTCTTTACAAGTCCCCTCGTTGCTCCGTGATGGACAAAAAGGTGTTGTGGGTCATTCTTGACCGACTCCGAACTGTTGGGTGACGCCCAGGACCAAATGAAGGCAAGATGGACATGGTCATTGCCAACTTGCTCGTTAGTTTGGCGTGTGTCATATTATGTGTGATGTGTCATATTATGTGTCATGTTATGTGCCATGTGTCATGTTATGTGGTGTCATGTTATGTGATGTTATGTGTCATGTTATGTGTCATGTTATGCGTCATGTTATGTGATGTTATGCATCATGTGTCATGTTATGTGTCATGTTATGTGTCATGTTATGTGTCATGTTATGTGTCATGTTATGCGTCATGTTATGTGATGTTATGCATCATGTGTCATGTTATGTGTCATGTTATTTGCCATGTGTCATGTTATGTGCCATGTGTCATGTTATGTGGTGTCATGTTATGTGATGTTATGTGTCATGTTATGTGTCATGTTATGCGTCATGTTATGTGATGTTATGCATCATGTGTCATGTTATGTGTCATGTTATGTGTCATGTTATGTGTCATGTTATGTGCCATGTGTCATGTTATGTGGTGTCATGTTATGTGATGTTATGTGTCATGTTATGTGTAATGTGTCACGTTGTGTTGTGTCATGTTATGTCAGGTTATGTGTCATGTTATGTGATGTTATGTGTCACATTGTGTGTCATGTTATGCGTCATGTTATGTGATGTTATGCATCATGTGTCATGTTATGTGTCATGTTATGTGTCATGTTATGTGTCATGTTATGTGCCATGTGTCATGTTATGTGGTGTCATGTTATGTGATGTTATGTGTCATGTTATGTGTAATGTGTCACGTTGTGTTGTGTCATGTTATGTCAGGTTATGTGTCATGTTATGTGATGTTATGTGTCACATTGTGTGTCATGTTATGCGTCATGTTATGTGATGTTATGCATCATGTGTCATGTTATGTGTCATGTTATGTGTCATGTTATGTGTCATGTTATGTGCCATGTGTCATGTTATGTGGTGTCATGTTATGTGATGTTATGTGTCATGTTATGTGTAATGTGTCACGTTGTGTTGTGTCATGTTATGTCAGGTTATGTGTCATGTTATGTGATGTTATGTGTCACATTGTGTGTCATGTTATGCGTCATGTTATGTGATGTTATGCATCATGTGTCATGTTATGTGTCATGTTATGTGTCATGTTATGTGTCATGTTATGTGCCATGTGTCATGTTATGTGGTGTCATGTTATGTGATGTTATGTGTCATGTTATGTGTAATGTGTCACGTTGTGTTGTGTCATGTTATGTCAGGTTATGTGTCATGTTATGTGATGTTATGTGTCACATTGTGTGTCATGTTATGCGTCATGTTATGTGATGTTATGCGTCATGTGTCATGTGTTATGTTATGTGTCATGTGCCATGTTATGTGATGTTATGTGTCACGTTATGTTATGTGTCACGTTGTGTAATGTGTCACGTTGTGTAATGTGTCACGTTGTGTAATGTGTCACGTTGTGTAATGTGTCACGTTGTGTAATGTGTCACGTTGTGTAATGTGTCACGTTGTGTTGTGTCATGTTATGTGTCATGTTATACCATACCATACCACTTTATTTATAGAGCACTTAAACAGACACAAGGCCAACCAAAGTGCTGTATGTCAGGTTATGTGTCATGTTATGTGTCACATTGTGTGTCATGTTATGCGTCATGTGTCATGTTATGTCATGTTATGTGATGTTATGTGTCATGTTATGTTATGTGTCACGTTGTGTAATGTGTCACGTTGTGTAATGTGTCACGTTGTGTAATGTATCACGTTGTGTAATGTGCCACGTTGTGTAATGTGTCACGTTGTGTAATGTGTCACGTTGTGTAATGTGTCACGTTGTGTAATGTGTCACGTTGTGTTGTGTCATGTTATGTGTCATGTTATACCATACCATACCACTTTATTTATAGAGCACTTAAACAGACACAAGGCCAACCAAAGTGCTGTATGTCAGGTTATGTGTCATGTTATGTGTCATAAGTATAATGTGTCATGTTATGTGTCATGTTCCGCTCTTCTGATAAGACATATGGTGACAGGAGGAATCAAAAGAAGGAGACGATATTTCTGCATTACTTCAAAAGTTGTCCAGGACATTGGATGGAAATAACCCCCCCCCCCCCACCTCCACCACTACCACCACCACCACCACCACATACACACAAATCAAAAAGCAAAGAACTGAGACCATTCTGCTGATCGGTCCTTCTCTGATAAATAAAGAAAAGTTCAGTACAAGTTGAGAGAAGAACACCTTGTGCAAGTCTGGATAAATAAAATTAATGAGAGGTTTTTATTGAGCAACACAGAAAATATGTTTGGGGAGAAACTCTAAACTTTAAATGTTCTCTCTTCAACAGCTAAATGATGAAACATTAAAAAAAAGACTGGATGAAGTTAAAAAGTTCACCACAGACAAAAACAGGCAGCTAAATCATCCCTGTGTCTGATACTGATGAAAAGAGAGCATCTTGTACAAACTGCAGCAAAACGATGGAAGGGCAAAGACCAGACCATGCGCACAGTCCAGAACATCTTGATGGAGACAAAGGTACATAAACCTAAAAATCTGTTCCATGCAGTCCGTCTAAAAGCTCATGACGGTATCACTCGTGTCCATCTACAGTTTCACTAATGTGTATTTCTGGTCAGTACAGTATACTGTAAGAGTAAAGGCAGTAATCAAAGTACCGTATTTTTCAACCTATAAGTCAAGTTTTTTTTACATAATTTACATGCCCTGTGACTTATACGCTGAAGCAATTGTGCCCATATTTATGAACCAATCTTTGGCTGAGAGATGACTGTTTTCATTCATTTTTTTTTTTTCATTTATAGATGGCCTCCCTTCTCACCTTACAGCCATCCTCTCACACTGATATTTTTTTTTTAATAGAGAGAAAGAAAAGATAGAAAGTAAGACAACAAAACAACAATTATCCACAAAAAGAGCACAAGGCAAACACACCCAACCTCCGTCCGCAATCCTGCAAAGCACATGACAGAACACAGCAACGAAACATACATGCATAAAGACTAATAATATTCATGACCTTGCAGTAGATTTCCATAAATAAACATACCCATACCTACAAATATATATACAGTATACATACATATGCATTCATATCACATATCCATCTACATATGATATCTACATATACATCCCTGCATCCATTGTGTGGTTGTGAGCATGCATAAGTGAATAAGGTTCCTCCAATAGAACATTTAGTAGCGACTGTGAAGCATCAGAGATCTGTCCCCCCAAAGCCCGAGGCAGATGAAGGGGCGATCAAAGCCCGAGACCCCAAGAAGGACCCTGAGCCCAGAGTCCCCAGGGCCACCCGAACAGGACGAGCCACTCGCCCACTCCCCAGATCCGACCAAGGGGGAGAACCGGACAAGCTCCACCAGCGACCACACACAATGACCCCCGGGGGGCCAACAGCGACAAGCCCACAGGCCCCCGCCGGAGCCCGCTGCAAGAGCCCGCTGCTCTGACGTAGCCTCAGGCCCGGTCACCGAGGCCCGGGCACCGGGGACGTTTTCATTCATTCTGACTGAAAATATTGAACACTACCATTTTCAGCCGCTAGATGGCACTAGAGTAGTATGTCAGACTGTTGTGCCATGCAATAGGTAAAAGTGGCTATTAATGATACAATTGGCTTGCCATAGCCTGCCACCGTCGTCTTGAGCAGCTGTTAAATCAGCTTCATTTCGCTGCACTGTCCCAACAAAATGAAGCAAATTTGACCATTTAAGTGCATTTATTAAGTAAAAGTTCAACTGAGACACACCTTTACTATAAATTAAAGTAAACAAATAATTGTTTTTAGGTGTTATCTTGTTAAATTTCTAAGAAATGCATAGAGTACTCCCTGCACGCTCCTACTTACGCGTATTGGCTTTTGAAACGCAGCTGATTTGACCGTCAAAGTAAGTGCATTTATTAAGTAAGTGTTAATCTTATTAAATTCATTGTTATTCAAGTCCTCCTGTGCACGGTCCCACAACCGCCATTTGGCAGCCAATCGATTTTTGGCACAACACCGGCCCACATTTCCAGGTTGTCAGCGGTGACGCATAATAGATGCAACTTATACGGCGAAGCAACTTATTTATGAATGTTTCTACTTTATTAGACATATTTGGACTGATGAGACTTATTGTGCGGTGCGACGCATACGGTGGAAAATACGGTACAGTATATGTTATACGGTTGGAATTGTTCCACGTAAAGAAAACACCCCCCCCCCCGGCCTGTTTGTCTTCATACCGACTTAGCTCTTTAAAAAAAAGAGCAGAAATTGTCTAAACTGCGCGTGTGTGTTCTTGTGTGTGTGTGTCTGCAGTGAAAGCAGCTGGTTTCAATATAAAGCCTGGATACTGTCAGAATGACATCCAAACAGTGTTTACAGCACATAATTGCAACTGAACACAACATTTGGAATTGGTTTTCAGCTATGACGGTCTCATAATAAAGATATTTTTTAGGAACAAAGCATAGTTTTTGATCAAAATTCAAACAATGCAATAGAGATTATTTGTACATTTTCAGCATGCCTCTAAATATTTGTGTAAAAAAAACCTGAAACTTTTATGTAATAAATGTGAGTGCGTTAGAGAATACGTGCAAGACAAATGGTGCCACTTACCCCACGGTCTCCGTTGTATTTTTCCACAAATTTGCCATAGTTGTAGTAGTTGAATGTTGGGTAGCCCTCGACCCCCTCCTGCTTACAGAGCTCATGGTTCTGTCCTTTTGTGCAGTCCACAGCAGCGTACACAATCTAAACAGGAAGCGTTCAACCGTCAGAGATTACCGACAAAGAAAAAGACAAAGCTTATCGTTTAAAAACAGCCCAGGGGAAGACATGAAGAGTCTCCAGGGTGTCCAGCCTCCGTACACATTCTGGTCGTCTGCAGCCTTCACAATGAAGGAGGCAAAAAACATATTTTTTAAAATTTAATAAGTAGAGGTGGTCCTCGACTTAGAGCAACTCGGACTTACGAACGCGCTCCGAACAGTACTGTTGTACAGTAAATATAGTACAGGTATGTGTTTATAGATGAATGTGTGGTGTAATGTGTTAGCTAACTGTTTGTAAATAAAGTTCTGTGCATGTTTATGGACCAGTATGTACAATTGTTCAGTCTCATGCCGATAAACGGGTGTGCGGCGCTGCGTTAGCGGCCATTCCCGCGACTTACGGCAAAAATCCGGACTTACGAACGACACGTGCAAAGAGTTCCGGCTTACGTCAAAATCGGGTTACGAACGGCCTGTAGGTCCGTAACTCGTTCGTAAGTCGGGGACTCCCTGTATACTGCTCGATATACAAAGTTAATTTTAAACAAATATTCTCAGTCGGCCATCTTGTGGCCTGCTTGGTATTTCCAAGCTGTTGAGTGTCATGGACTCTTTCAGGAGCTGAAGGAGTGGAACTTCCTGGTTCTCCTCCTCATCAGACTTTACAAGAGAAGCGCTCGCAGAGTATTTATGGCACGGAGTAAAGCAGAACAAATATTTTGACTGATACTTTGTCTACACACAAACACAGAATACAAAGTATACATGAGTCATGACCTCAGTAAAAGTACACAGTATACTGTATGCATGACTTTAGTAAAAGTACATAGTATACTGTGTGCATGATTTAATCGAAGTGCACAGTAAAACTGTGTACAAGCATTCGTAAAAGGCAGCACGGTGGCTCAAAGGTGGCAGGCTGCCGGATCAAGTCCCAAGAAATCAAACTTGAACACCAAACTGAAATGTCCTCTGAAAGCTGCGTGAATATTCAGGGATGGGTCTGCTTTACAAAATTATTTCCACAGATTGTCAGAAATTATGCTTTAAGTGCTTAATTTTTTTATTTATTTTGGCAACACGGTGGATCAGTTGGTAAAGTTGCCGCCGCTCAGAGAAAAGATTACCGGATCAAACTCCAACCCGGGGACGTTTCTGGATGGAACAAAGTTCACTCAGGTCATCTGGATGGTTCCTTTTTTTGTTGTTGAGACGTTTCATCCTCCTTGTTGAGCATGAACTTTGATGTTTTGAACCACTTTGGCATGACTGTCTCAAGCCCCTTTCATAAGTCAGACCCGCGCAGTTCCCGCACAGACCAGTCCGGCTTTAATACCCATCGGGTCATTCATAAAACAAAGTTGAATCCGGCCACGGCCCGGCTTCAATGGAGCATTCACAAAACGATTTGCAGCGCGTGTTGAAAAGAGGCGTGGTGAAAATGTGCAGCTCAGAGGACGTGGTGCCTGCGTGTTTAACGTGGGACCGCAGAGGTGGATGTAAACAAACATGGCGACGCTAGCGAACATCGTTGTGCTTCTCCGAATGCTTTTTTTTTTTTTTTTTGCTCTCGCATCAGTACAGCAATCCGCTCCAGAAGGGCCCCATCCTTCACTGTACCGGTAAGTCCCTTTTTCCTCCTCTGCGCGCAGAGACAGGAGCACACAGGTCTCTGCATCACCCCAATTAGACATTTCCGTGATGATCAATAAAAAAAGAAAAAGATTCGGCGAAGAATAGCGAGTGATGCGCGAGCAAAATACAAATGTCATGTTGTTGTTTACACATTTAAATAGAGCGCGACAGTGTGCGCCGGGATAGTACGTGGGAGAGTACGTCATTATTCAAATCAGTTTGAAGCCGCGCAGCCCCGAGACCTTTCACAAGTCGACAGATGCGGGTTTAACACTACCTCTGCTCACGGGTCAGGGACGGATCAGAGGCGAGTCAACTTAACTCGCCACGGCGCATTTTTTCTTCTTCTGAATGCTCGTTGGAGGACTGAACACGCATCAAACCCGGACTGAACCGTCTTATGAAAGGGGCTTCAGAGGAGTCGACGGGGGAGAGGGTGGGCCCCTGAAACCATCTCATCACCAGCAAACTGGTTGGTCCACTATGAGTGTGCTGCTTGTGGGACTCAGTTTGTTGTGGCTCCTCCGACTGACAAAGTCCTTTGGATGAAACGTCTCAACAAAAAAAGAAAGAAACCTCCAGATGACCTGACTGAACTTTGTTGGATTTTCTACCTGGATTATTGAGCGTGAACTTTGATATTTCTGGGTGGAGTTTGTATGTTCTCTCCATGCATGCGTTTTTTTTTTTCTTCTTCCAGTTTCCTCCCACAGACTAAAAACACGCATGTTAGTCTGATTGGTGACTCCAAATTGTCTCTAGGTGAGAGAGTGAATGAATGGTTGTTTGTCTCGTTTGTCTCCGTGTCCCTGTGATGGACTGGAGACCTGTCCAGTAGGGCTGTAGTGATACAATAATCTCACGATACAATACACTAGCACTTTGAGATTTTTGTTAATGAAAAGTGCGTTATAAATTAAATTCATTATTATTATTATTATTATTATTATTATTATTATGTTATTATTATTCATTATTATTATTATTATTATTATGTTTTTCTTTCCACTACATTAGGGCTTAGTGTATTACTAGTTGATGTTTCTCTTAGTTAAAGCTGGGGTATGTAAGATTGTAATGTAGTCTGTAACTTTTCAAACAATATATTTTTAACATATTTCTTCACTCTGTCACTATCTACTGACAAACTGATGTTAGACAAAGTAATCTCTGAAAAAAACTATAGTCCCCTTGCTTCTCTATCAGCATTTATAAAAACACTAAAAACACAGAGTGACCAGGACAATGACAGCCAATAAAAACAGAGTTTGTAACCAGCCAATTAAAAACAGAGCTTGAATTTGAATCAGCCAATAAAAACAGAGCTTGAATTTGAATCTCAGCAGAGCCTCCCCCTCAGAGCCATATATGGCTCTGAGGGGGAGGGATCAGAATGCTTTGCCTGTTGAAAATTTTTCTAAGTTCTGCACTCTACAGAAAGTTACACATAGCACCTTTAATTCTAGATGTTATTACTGTTTTTCTCTTGCATTTGTTGTTGGATGTAACTGGGACCCCGTGTACATAATCTCGTTTTCATCACATGTACCACATGCGGTGCAAATGACAATAAAGACTCTCTGACTCTCTAACTCTGACTCTGATTATTACACGACATTCTGCTCACGATACGATATATATATATATATTGCGATATTCAGTAAACGATACAATTCAATACACTTTTGCGATTTTCTGAAAAAAATTTAGAGGGACAGAGGTATTTTTGGTGACATTTTGAGACTGTTATAGACTTGGATTTAATTAATTTAACTGAAAACTGATTAAAAGCACCAACTACACAATACCTGGCTCTGGTTGGACATGGACACAGACTTAAAGTCGACAGTTGGACAAAATGAATCAAAGACGTGACGAGAAAACATGTTTCTTTTAATTGAAACAGTAAAAACTGTAACTTACATGCATTTGTAAAGTAAATAAAGTACACCGAGTGCCCTGCTCTGAATAGTTTGAAACCTTTTTAGCCTTGACACTTAACATCTGAAGGAATCCCTCTAAGTGATTGGTAAGTAAACAGTAATATGACTTCTCCAAAACAGTCTATAATTCAAGTAATGAAGAACATTTAACTTCAAATGCACCCATCTTAGCAGAGCAGCTTTAGGCCTGTAGATAGACCCTGACTAATAAGTGAACTCTAAACAGAAAGTCTACTCTGCAGACCGACAGTTGGATGATACGATACTTGCGGATGAATATCGATTTTTTTCTAGGAAAGAAAAAATCGATACATATATCGCAAAATCGATATTATTACACAGCCCTACTGTCCAGGTGTCCCTGTGATGGACTAGAGACCTGTCCAAGTGTCCCCCACCTCTCACACTATGATAGCTGGACATGGGCACCAGTGACTGCCCCGCGACCCCCCGCGACCCCAAAAGGAAGAAGTGGGTAAAGACAGTGGATGGACATGTTTTACCAGTCAAGTGCAGTTTTAATAGAGCAGGTGTTTCAAACATGGACTCTGCTCAGCTGATCAGCACAAGTTTAGTACAACAGTAGAGTCAAAACATCTGTTCACATCCTTTAAGACGTCCTACTGAGCAAAGTGGCTACTCTGAAGCAGGAAGTACAAAAGAACAGTTAAAAATACTACAAATGACTTCAGCGCCATCGGAGAAAAAGCAAAACCGTAAGAAACCTCAAATGATGATCAGGATGTAAACACACATTCTGTTTTAGGATAAACCAAAGAGAAGCAGCAGCCACTAGCGGAGCCAACAATCTTCATCCGTCTGCTCATCCCCGTGTCATCAATCAACGCTGCCATGAACTGACAGCAGAAAATGAAGTTGTACAGTCGTCGTTCTTCATAGGTCTGCTGCTAATTCTGTTATTGATCCATGTTGGAGTGACAGCGGGCCCAGCACCGAGCCATTTACTGGATCTCTGAATTACCAGCTGGCGTGGTTTCAATCTCGCAGCATCACACCCGGGAGCAAAATGATACACACACACACACACACACACACACCGTTGTGATCCGCTGAGACGAGCGTCTTAACACGACCAGACAAATGAGGTTACAAGACACGGCTGAGAGAGATCACTTAATACAAATAGAAGACGCTGTAGCACACTTTTGATTTGACTGTCTTGATTTTAGACCTAAAATAATAAAAGAACGTCCCTTTTGCCTTTGAATATTGATTTTAGCACAACTCAGTGAAATAAAGTGTTGCTTCTGGTCCGTTTAGCTTAAAAGCTCTAGAGGTAACCTACACACTGATCTACTGACAATGCAGCAGACACATAAATAATAATAATAATAATAAACATTTCCAATAATATGTGGCTTAATTTAATCATTCAACACTTGCTCTTCTCAAGGGCGGACGTCTCCTCTCGGTCTCCGCTTTGCTTTTGCTATGTCTTGTCTGTGAAACTGTCTGAGAGCCTCTCTTCTACAAAATCTTCTGAATCATAACTATGGACTTCAATTTGGTCAGTTGGTCCCTCAACACAACTGATAACATTTCTTCAACAAGAAGACAGGCTGTAGGCGAGACGATTTGCCCTGTTGGCATGCACACAGCTGGATATCTCATCGACTTGGAAGACTTGATGATGTGTCTATCTCTGCTGTCATCTGTGGATCTTAAGGACGCATATTTAATTGGATTTATGATAACTGGTTCCTGCTTTTTGGATTTGGCTGGTTCCTGGTCTATCAACAAACAAGGAAGACGTCTGCAGCAAATCTGGACCTGGTCAGGCTGCCTGCCTTACATGATGGCTTGGCTCATGTCTAAAAAACCCAGACTTTTGGCTGAATGGATTAGATCTCGGGGATTCTCAGGTACGTTCCATTTGTTTGGTCATTTTTAATGTGGACATTTCGGAAGCGAGTGGACCGACACAGACTGAAGGTAGATGTCATTAAAGTTCTGCCTGTTCCCAAAACAAATAGTGTTTATTTGAAATTCGGCTCCCCGACTGGCCTTGACAGGTCGTCTTATCTCAACACGCCTGAGAAGTTTTGTAAACCTGATGCTCTCACCCTCCCAAACCTTCTACTGAGGAATTCCACAGACTTTTCAGAGGAGCTCAGCAGAATAAACATTCTGTCATCATTTCATTTCATCATTTCATCATTTTATCAGTTATGTATAGGGCTCAAAATAATGCATTACCTTTAAATATCCAAATGCATTTTGTTAAAAGACAAAGTTGTTATAATCTTAAGGGGACAGAGATGTTTGTAAAACCACAATTCAGAACTAGTTTGAAGGGACGTTCTACCTCAATCCAGGGAATTAGATTATGGAATGGCTTGGAGAATGTAGTTAAAAATGCCAAGTCAATGTTTACATTTAAGAAAATGATCAAAACAAATGTGTTAAAAAAAATGAAATAGCGTAATGTGTATTGTATTAGTTAGAAAATTAGAAAGAGTTAGTCATTTTGTACTGTTGGTTGAAGATTATTATTGTTTAATCTGATTGTTGGAAAAAAGGGGCAGATATAATAAGATTTATTCTTCTTTCTGCTACCTTTCATTTTTTTATATTTTGTACATTATCATTTATGGGATTGTCTTGTATTGTTTCTTTTGTAAAAAAAAAAAGAACAAATTTAATAAACATAAACAAA
>JBBPBX010005295.1:34729-72647 GCA_038048925.1 Garcialebias charrua
ACAGATCTCTAGAGAGAACTACTGTATGCAATGTTCTTATGTCTATTTTTTGTACTTCATTGTTGTGTGTCATCTCAGCCTGTTATAACTTCACTCCCACACAGCCTGCTCATTGAATTGAGAAAGCCCTTTGGATAGAGGGTGAAACGTTTTCTGTTACAAATACTGTAAAGTCCAGTTGTTTTTGTATTGAATGCTTTGTCTGATTTCATTGTTGTGTGTTGTCTGTGGTTAGTTTGTTTGTCTGTACAGCACTTTGGTTGGCCTTGTCGCCGTTTAAAGTGCTCTATAAATAAAGTGGTATGGTATTCTATGTATATGATGAGTGATTCTATCTGAACTCTGCAGTGTCTCTACGGGCTGGCTTGCTCAACCGCCTTTGAGTCCACTCCCCCGCCCTCTGCGTAATTTCTGCGTCATTATGTGCTTGTGTGCAAGATTTTTTTTCATTACCACATTTTTGACCTTCAAGCAGAGGTAAAAAATGTGTTAGGAATTTTTTTTGTCTCCAAACCTTATGTGTCATTTTTCACCACTTTTATTGTCTGTCCAACAGATCTCACTTGTAAAGGAGTCTTCGAGACTCAATTTGACTTATCTGTTTAAATAAAGGTTGAATGAAAATGTCAAAACAGGATCTTGGAAAACAACAAATGAAAGAAAAACTATGAAACAGGAATTATTTCCATCGCCGCAGAGCTAGAAAAGTCTCTTTCAGTAAATTCAGTCTAAAGCTCCAAAGGTTAATAGAAGTAAATAAAACCAGATTAAACTGTGTTCTCTGTTCAACTTGATGCTCTGCGAGTCTCTGTGCATGTGCTGGTTGTCAGATTGTGCACGCAGCTCTCGTGTCGAGAGCAGTTTCAGTTGTTTGTCTTCAAAGCTGCAGCTAATCTTGTGTTTGTGTTTGGTAAATCTGGCAAAGACGTTAACGGACCGATCAGCGGCAGCTCGGAGTAACACGCTGCAGCTGCTTTGATTAATAATGAAGTCAGGTTCACTTTGCAGTTAGTCTCTGTAAGAAAAGCTCAAGCCGCCTCTGGCCACTAACGGGACAGCAAGCAGAGAAACGGCTGAAAGCCGTGCACTGAGCACAGCAGTAATGAAAGTCCCTGTTGGGATGTTGAGTGTGAGCTTCACATCAGGATGCTGATCCAAACTGCAGCTGAACGCTGAAGCCATGACAAAATGCCCCGAGCTGTGATGAGGCACAAATCTAAAAATGTTTCCTAGCTGCTGGAGAAGTTTCTCTTTACTAACTCAGTGTTTACACATTTCTAAACGGTTGATGTTTATCCAAATCTGACCTGGAGATGATCGCTCATGCTTTGATTTCTTCTCGTTTAGATTACTTCCAAATCTTCCATACTCATCCACCCGGTCGCTGCGGTCACAGAACAGTAATCTCCTTCACATTCCGAGAACCAAATTAAGGACCATGGGAGACCGGGCTTTCAGTGTGGCTGCCCCCCGCCTGTGGAACTCTCTTCCTGACTGTCTGAGAGCCCCACAGTCTGTGGTTGACTTTAAGAGCGGCTTGAAGACCTTTCTTTTCAACCGAGCATACTCTACCTCCTCATGATTCTACTTTTGATCTTAGCTGATACTGTTATTGATTTTAATTGTTTTATTATTTGTTTTATTGACATTTAATTCTGTTGCACCTTGTAGCACTTTGAGATTTTCATTAATGAAAAGTGCGTTATAAATTGAATTCATTATTATTATTACTTTGTACTTGTTTTAACAAATCTGCCATCGCTCGTCTCCAGTTGGTCCAGAGCGCTGCTGCGAGGCTTTTAACAGGAACTAGCAGAAGGTCTCACATCACACCATTTGATCTTCTCTTCACTGGCTGCCAGTTAGCTTTAGAATTAATTTGAACATTTAGGTCTTGACTTTTGACGCAACCCCGCCCCCAACCCATCACTGAAATACTGATCCCTAATTATTCAGCCCACGCCCTTCAGTCTTCAGCGCTGAACCTCCTAAAGGTCCCTATGGCCCGGTTTAAAACTAGGGGTGACTGATCTTTTCAGGCCATAGCTCCCAGGCTGTGGAATACCCTGCCCCCGTCTCTTCATGTGGCCGTCACTGATGATTCCTTTAAAATTCCTTTTAATCCGCTGTTCTTACAGTTCTTATCAGCTGTTTTCATTGTTTTTAGTAGCTGTTCTTATTGTTCTTATCAGCTGTTCTTAGCAGCAGTTTTTATTGTTTTTAATGAGCTGTTCTTATTGTTCTTATCAGCTGTTCTTACTGTTCTTATCAGCAGTTTTTATTGTTTTTAATCAGCTGTTCTTATTGTTCTTATCAGCTGTTCTTACTGTTCTTATCAGCTGTTTTTATTGTTCTTATCAGCTGTTCTTATTGTTTTTATCAGATGTTCTTACTGTTTTTATCAGATCTTCTTACTGGTCTTATAAGCTATTCTTACCGTTTTCATCAATTGTTGTTATTGTTTTATTACAAAGTAGCTGCTCTTACTGTTTTCATCAACTGTTCTTACTGTTATCATCAGCTGTTCTTACTGTTTTTATCAGATGTTCTTATTATTTTATCAGCTGTTTTTACTGTTCTTATCGGCTGTTCTTATCGTTTTATTTTTATTTTTTATACAGGCTAGCCTCGTTGAGTCACGGGGACTCATTTACAAGAGGGACCTGTCTCACTCACACCAAACAACCATCCACTCTCACACTCACACCTAGGGTCAATTTAGAGTCACCAATCAGCCTAACAAGCATGTTTTTTGGTCTGTGGGAGGAAACCGGAGTACCCGGAGGAAACCCACGCATGCACGGGGAGAACATGCAAACTCCACCCAGAAAGGCCCCGGACCGGGATTTGAACCGGCAACCTTCTCGCTGAGAGGCAGCAGCTCTACCAGTTGTGCCACCGTGCTGCCCAATGAGCTGTTCTTGCTGTTCTTATTGTTTTATGAGCTGTTCTTACTGTTCTTATCAGCAGTTTTATTGTTTTTATCAGCTGTTCTTATGTTCTTATTGTTTTTATCAGCTGTTCTTACTGTTCTTATAAGCTATTCTTACCGTTTTCATCAATTGTTCTTATTGTTTTATTACAAAGTAGCTGTTCTTACTGTTTTTATCAACTGTTCTTACTGGTTTTATCAGCTGTTCTTACTGTTTTTATCAGATGTTCTTATTGTTTTTAGTAGATGTTCTTACTGTTTTTAGTAGATGTTCTTACTGTTCTTCATCAACTGTTCTTATTGTTTTATTAGCTGTTCTTACTGTTTTCATCAACTGTCCTTATTGTTTTATGAGCTGTTCTTACCATTTTTATCAGCTGTTCTTACTGTTTTCTATTAACAGTTCTTATTGTTTTATTAGCTTTTCTTACTATTTTCATCAACTGTTCTTATTGTTTTATTAGCTGTTCTTACTATTTTCATCAACTGTTCTTATTATTTTATTAGCTGTTCTTACTATTTTCATCAACTGTTCTTATTGTTTTATTAGCTGTTCTTACTATTTTCATCAACTGTTCTTATTGTTTTAACTGCTGTTCTTGCTGTTTTTTTATCAGTTGTTACCATTTTTATCAGTTGCTCTTACTGTTTTCATCAACTGTTCTCATTGTTTTATTAACTGTTTTTACTGTTTTCATCAACTATTCTTACTGTTTTTATCAATTATTGTTTTATCAGCTGTTCTAATGCCACGTCCTGACCAAACGCGTTTTCAACTGCAGGAGCGTCCAGTTTACATGCAAAGTCAATGGGGGACGCGCCTCCAGCCGCGTCTTGGCATCAGGCGTCACGTCACGTGCGTGTTGAGCGTGCTGGAAAAGCGTTTTCCGTGCACGTGAACCCGCTTCAGCCTCCAAGCACGCGTTGATCATTGCTGAACGTTTTCGCCGTTCAAACGTTCAAACGCCGTTCAACTGGTTGACCGGTAAGCTCCTCCCCCCCCCCGCCGCCGCAACGCAGCCGCAATTTCACGTTCAGGTCAGGACACCACTGGGTCCAGTGCGTCCACTTGCGTGCGTGACGAGCCTTTTTGCCGTTGAAAAGCTGTTTGGTCGGGACGTGCCATTACTGTTTTTTATCAGCTGTTCTTACTGTTTTTTATTAACAGTTCTTATTGTTTTATTAGCTTTTCTTACTATTTTCATCAACTGTTCTTATTGTTTTATTAGCTGTTCTTACTATTTTCATCAACTGTTATTATTTTATTAGCTGTTCTTACTATTTTCATCAACTGTTCTTATTGTTTTATTAGCTGTTCTTACTATTTTCTTCAACTGTCCTTATTGTTTTATGAGCTGTTCTTACCATTTTTATCAGCTGTTCTTACTGTTTTCTATTAACAGTTCTTATTGTTTTATTAGCTTTTCTTACTATTTTCATCAACTGTTCTTATTGTTTTATTAGCTGTTCTTACTATTTTCATCAACTGTTATTATTTTATTAGCTGTTCTTACTATTTTCATCAACTGTTCTTATTGTTTTATTAGCTGTTCTTACTATTTTCATCAACTGTTCTTATTGTTTTATGAGCTGTTCTTACCATTTTTATCAGCTGTTCTTACTGTTTTCTATTAACAGTTCTTATTGTTTTATTAGCTTTTCTTACTATTTTCATCAACTGTTCTTATTGTTTTATTAGCTGTTCTTACTATTTTCATCAACTGTTCTTATTATTTTATTAGCTGTTCTTACTATTTTCATCAACTGTTATTATTTTATTAGCTGTTCTTACTATTTTCATCAACTGTTCTTATTGTTTTATTAGCTGTTCTTACTATTTTCATCAACTGTTATTATTTTATTAGCTGTTCTTACTATTTTCATCAACTGTTCTTATTGTTTTATTAGCTGTTCTTACTATTTTCATCAACTGTTCTTATTGTTTTATTAGCTGTTCTTACTATTTTCATCAACTGTTCTTATTGTTTTATGAGCTGTTCTTACCATTTTTATCAGCTGTTCTTACTGTTTTCTATTAACAGTTCTTATTGTTTTATTAGCTTTTCTTACTATTTTCATCAACTGTTCTTATTGTTTTATTAGCTGTTCTTACTATTTTCATCAACTGTTATTATTTTATTAGCTGTTCTTACTATTTTCATCAACTGTTCTTATTGTTTTATTAGCTGTTCTTACTATTTTCATCAACTGTTCTTATTGTTTTATGAGCTGTTCTTACTGTTTTTATCAGCTGTTCTTACTGTTTTCTATTAACAGTTTTTATTGTTTTATTAGCTTTTCTTACTATTTTCATCAACTGTTCTTATTGTTTTATTAGCTGTTCTTACTATTTTCATCAACTGTTCTTATTATTTTATTAGCTGTTCTTACTATTTTCATCAACTGTTCTTATTTTCATCAACTGTTCTTATTGTTTTATCAGTTGCTCTTACTGTTTTCATCAACTGTTCTTATTGTTTTATTAACTGTTTTTACTGTTTTCATCAACTATTCTTACTGTTTTTATCAATTATTGTTTTATCAGCTGTTCTTACTGTTTTTATCAGCTGTTCTTACTGTTTTTATCAGCTGTTCTTACTGTTTTTTTATCAACTATTCTTACAGTTTTTATCAGTTATTGTTTTATCAGCTGCTCTTACTGTTTTTATCAGCTGCTCTTACTGTTTTTATCAGCTGCTCTTACTGTTTTTATCAGCTGTTCTTACTCTTCTTAGCAGCTGTTTTTACTGTTTTCATAAATTGTTCTTATTGTTTTATTAACCGTTCTTTCAGTTTTCATCAACTGTTACTGTTTTTGTCAGCTATTTATTCATCACTGTTCTTACTGTTTGTTTTATGTTAAGACTATCTGTGTTTCTGTAAAGCACTTTGTGATTTTATCTAAATGAAAGGTGCTATATAAATACTTTACATTCTTACTTAAATAAGTGTTTGAATTCTTAATGATTTTATCTTGGCTCCTTTTGGAGATTTTTCTTTTCTAATTCTTCCTGTAACCCAGTGACAAAAACTAAACATAACATTAAACCGAAAGATCAGCTCATTTAAAGAGGAGTTGAGCGGACATGTAATAAACAATTAAAATCTCACCTATAGCTCTTCGAACATCCTCAGTTTGGAGGAACACAGATTAATTTTGAGCAGCTAATGTCTAATCTGGATGGGACAATGAAAGAAGTAAATTTCTGCCACCTTAAACAACTCCAGTCTTGTCATAGTGCTTCATGAAAACGTCACTTTATAAAACATTATAGTGTCATCTATGCTGCATTTCATTCAGGCAGAAAGTTTAAGACGTTCCTGTAGGAAGTGCTGCAGATTGAACAAAAGTGCTACAGTTAGCTGCTGCTGCTTCTGATTTACAAACCACCAATAAAAAAAAAACCTAACAACTCTAAGTCAATAGAGATGAATAGCTATCTACGGCAGGCAATATATTTATTGTTCAAAAACTTTCCACTTAGCCCTACTTTAAAAGATCAGAATTATTGCTTTAATCTAGTTATTATATAAAGCATGTATTAAAAAACAGAACTAAAGTATATAAAAGCTTACATTATGTAGCAGTTAGTAGTTGGTGAGCATTATTGCAAAATGTTGGTGTTTATTGTTAAAGTGTTACAGAAAGTTGCCTCAGAAAATCTCTGACTAATCGCTGAGGATGTGTCACCATTTCAAACCATCTGACAATAATTTTGAGACATTCCCAACAAATGAGAGCACGAACATGATGCAGCCCGAGCCCAACGAGCAATTAATGTCAAGCTTCTCCGGGAAGTTTTACAATAAAGTCCTTTTCTCCTTCGCTCGGATCATGACTTGTTGCCATGCAAACTGCCAGACATTCATGTCAGTGTGGTCGTGTGTGCGTGAGAGAAACCTACAAAGTCCGAGAGGTTTGGAAATAAGCCGTGAAGTCGGAGGTTTTTAACAAGGAGGAGGAAGAGCGGGAGAGTTCTGGGACACGAGCCCCAGAAGACGAAGCAATGGAGACGATGAAAGATGTCCTGCTGTGACTGCATGGACCTTCATTCACCTGCACACCCCAAATGTTCATTTTATGACACAGTATGACATTTACAAGATACAAGAAGGTTTATTAACATTGCATCAATTTTCACCAATACAACGTAAGTATGTAGTTACAGTGATCCAGGAGAGAGAATGAGTGCAAAAAGCTGCAGCTCAACAAAGCACATGACATGTTTATCAACACATGATATGTTTATCAACACATGATATACTTATAGCGCGGCCGCTCCCATCTGTCCCCAGATGAAGGTCAAAAGCAGGAAAACAGGCAAAGACACGGGGTTTTACAGCATTGATATTAAAAAAGATGAATCACATTTTGTCTTCAAGACACCGCGTGATCCAGTAAAAACCATATCAAAAAGCACATTTAGTTACAATAACAAATGGAGAGACGGCAGGCAAGGAGATAGAGTCTGTGAGAAATTTCAGACAAACACAGAGTTCAGCAGATGTGCAGCTGGGCGTTATCTGAGGCTTCACAGAAATCTCTGGGGGGGGGGGGGGGGGGGGGCAGCAGGTCTCTTCAGTTCCACACTCCCAGGAGAATGGCTTCCGACTGCCTTCTTTTCAAGGACATGTACAGAAGCCAGATAATATTCTTGTTTGTTATCCAATAGACCACAGTGTTCTTTTCCACTGCCGTCATCAAGTCTGCGGTGCTGTTTCATGGCCGAAAAAAATCCAAATATGTGGTTCCGCTCCACTCCGCTCTATGAACCCCCATCTGTCCCTTGATTGATCCGGGGTGGCTGTAAACAAGTCCCAAAACGCACAGCAGGTCCGCGGTGCTCAACCACCGCTCCAAGCGAGCGATTGAGCTCATACAACAGCTGGGATGAGGAGCTCACGGCCCGGTTCAGAGAATTTTGCTGATCAGGTAGTGCCGACAGCGCGCTGATAGCTGCCGAAGCCTCCCTCAGTTTCCAGTAACAAACAACTCCGCTTACGCCAAAAAACAGAGCAGTTGCTACCAATAATCCAATAATCCACAAATCCTCCACGTCTTCGACACTTAAGACGGTCAGACACATGGGCTGCCACTGACCCCACGAGTCCAGCACGTATCCAGCCGCGTGTGTGTCGGAGGGACAGACAGCTTCTCCTGGCACGGTCCGCTTCGTGGAAAAAATCTTATCCATTGAAGAAACAGCCCAATTTATTAATTCCATATTGGTTCGAGTGAGCGCTGAAGGGTCGCAGACGAGACGAAAAGCAAGCAGGGAGTAGGAAAAACTTAGGGAGGGAAGAGCAGAAAGATATGCGACCTGCCTTGCCGAGTGCTGGAAGATTTAGCAAAGTGATTAAACTTAAGCTATCACATGGAGAAAATACAATGAAAGGAGCTGAATTTTTTATTTTTCTATAGCCTTTATGCATTAGGCACATGAGAGCAGAATAATAAGCTTAAAATATTTGAAAATTTGGCTCAATATAACTTTAAAATCCTAAAAGCAGACCTTACACTTTTTTGTCAATGTTAATGTATACAGTAATGTTATTTAAAGATTGTTGTTGTTGCTTCTAGTTCATTATTTGATACAGTTACAAACGGAAAATCAGCCACTTTATCTAATAATCAAACTTCTACAAATCAAATCCCTCCTACAAGTCAACCATCTGTTAATCACACCTTCTCTTTTTCTCCGTTCTCAGTCAGTGAGGTAAATAAACTGTTAAATGATCTTGATCCTAAAAAATCTGCAGGTCCAGATGAACTTCCACCTTATTTCTTAAGGCTGGCTGCTCATATCATCACAGTCCCTGTGACCCACATCTTTAATCTGTCCATAAGCCAAAACACCATTCCGGATGCTTGGAAAACAGCCTTTGTTCTTCCTTTGCTGAAGGGAGGTGACCCCACCTCACTGAACAATTATCGACCGATCTCTAAACTCTGCATCTTAGCCAAGGTTCTAGAAAAACTGATAAACTCTCAGATCAAAAATTATCTGGACTCATTTAACATCTTACCTCTCCATCAATCTGGTTTCAGGAAAAAACACAGCACAACAACTGCTTCTCTGAAGGTTCTGAATGATGTTGTTGAAGCATTGGATGCTAAGGACTATTGTGCTGCACTTTTCTTAGACCTGTCTAAAGCTTTTGACACTGTGGATCATAACATCCTGTGTCATAAGCTCTCAGAAATCGGTTTCTCTGATCACACCATCGGTTGGTTTTCTAACTATCTTTCCAATCGGAGGCAATGTGTTCAACATAACGGTACTTCTTCCAGCTATTTAACAGTTAAAAATGGTGTACCACAAGGCTCAGTTTTAGGACCAACTCTCTTTACAATCTACATAGCTAATGTAGGTCACTGCATCCCTGATGCATCCTTACATTTCTATGCTGATGATACAGTTGTTTACTGCCGAGCTAAAACAGTAGCTAAGGCTTTCCAGTTACTGCAATCTGCTTTTGACATCATCCAGTCAGATTTGTTCCGTCTCAAACTTGTCCTAAATGCTGATAAAACAAAAGGGATGTTTTTTTCAAATAGGAAGGCGGTTTCAAATAGGAAGGCAGCAGACCCTCAACTATAGGGGGATCACACTCTTAAGCCTCCCTGGTAAGGTCTATTCAGGGGTTCTGGAGAGGAGGGTCCGTCGGATAGTCGAACCTCGGATTCAGGAGGAGCAGTGTGGTTTTCGTCCTGGTCGTGGAACACTGGACCAGCTCTACACCCTCAACAGGGTCCTGGAGGGTGCGTGGGAGTTTGCCCAACCAGTTTACATGTGCTTTGTGGACTTGGAGAAGGCATTCGACCGCGTCCCTCGGGGGGTTCTGTGGGGGGTACTCCGGGAGTATGGGGTACCAGGCCCTTTGATAAGGGCTGTTAGGTCCCTGTACGACCGGTGTCAGAGCTTGGTCCGCATTGCCGGCAGTAAGTCAGGCTCGTTTCCGGTGAGAGTTGGACTCCGCCAAGGTTGCCCTTTGTCACCGATTCTGTTCATAACTTTTATGGACAGAATTTCTAGGCGCAGCCAAGGTGTTGAGAGGATCCGTTTTGGTGACCTTAGAATCGCTTCTCTGTTTTTTGCAGATGATGTGGTCCTACTGGCTTCATCAGTTCGTGATTTACAACTTTCACTGGAGCGGTTTGCAGCCGAGTGTGATGCGGCCGGGATGAGGATCAGTTCCTCCAAGTCCGAGGCCATGGTCTTGAGCCGGAAAAGGGTAGCATGCCCTCTCCGGGTCGGGGAGGAGGTCCTGCCCCAAGTGGAGGAGTTTAAGTATCTCGGGATCTTGTTCACGAATGAGGGAAAACTGGAGCGTGAGATCGATAGGCGGATAGGTGCAGCGTCCGCAGTGAAGCGGGCGCTGTACCGGTCTGTCGTGGTGAAGAGAGAGCTGAGTCAAAAGGCAAAGCTCTCAATTTACCGATCGATCTACGTTCCCACCCTCATCTATGGTCATGAGCTTTGGGTTATGACCGAAAGAACAAGATCTCGGATACAAGCGGCTGAAATGAGTTTTCTCCGCAGGGTGGCTGGACTCTCCCTTAGAGATAGGGTGAGAAGCTCAGTCATCCGGGAGGGACTCGGAGTAGAGCCGCTGCTTCTCCACATCGAGAGGAGCCAGTTGAGGTGGCTCGGGCATCTGGTTAGGATGCCTCCTGGACGCCTCCCTGGTGAGGTGTTCCGGGCATGTCCCACCGGGAGGAGACCCAGAGGAAGACCCAGGACACGCTGGAGGGACTATGTTTCTCGGCTGGCCTGGGAACGCCTTGGGATTCCCCCAGAGGAGCTGCTCCAAGTGGCTGGGGAGAGGGAAGTCTGGGCCTCCCTACTTAGGCTGCTACCCCCGCGACCCGACCCCGGATAAGCGGAAGAAGATGGATGGATGGATGGATGGAGGAAGGCGGTTCCAGCAGATCCTCCTCTGATTTTATCTTCAAATGGTGTCCCTATTGAGTTTGTTGATTCCTATAAATATCTGGGTATCCTGATCGATTCACATCTCTCTTTTAAACTCCACGTGGAAAACCTAGTGAAGAAACTGAAAGTTAAACTGGGTTTCTTTTTCAGAAACAGATCATGTCTATCACTGAATGTTAGGAAACGCCTTGTATCTGTGACTTTCCTTCCCTCCATTGATTACGGTGACATTCTCTACATGAATGCTCCTACAAGCACCCTGCGGATGTTGGATGTTGTCTATCATGGTGCACTAAGATTCATAACTGGTTGTGATTATCGTACCCACCACTGCACCCTGTATTCACTGGTTAACTGGACATCATTAACCTCACGCAGACTCTTCCACTGGTACATTTTCATCTTTAAATCACTTCTTGGTCTGCTGCCCTCATACATCTCCTCCTACATGTCTTTGCGTGAGTGCAGCTACAGTGTGCGCTCTCAGGACATGATTACCTGCAGTGTTCCGTCAGTGAGGACTGAACTTGGAAAAAGGGCCTTCTCCTACTCTGCTCCTGCTTCATGGAATATCTTACAAAAAGATCTGAAGCTCTCGACCTTGACTTCTCTAAATGGTTTTCAGAATCTGTTGGAATCCTGGCAAAAACCAATGCAGATTTGTTCCTGTCTTTGATTTTATACGTCTACCTTATAATGTTTTGCTAGTTTTTTGATACTTTGTTAAAAAAAAAAAAAATCTTTTGTTTTTTTCTCTCTTTTTGTTTTCTATTGTTTATTGTTTGTTTGTTTATTGTTTAATGAAATTCTATCACTGCTGTTCATTGTTCTTTAGTTTTAGCAGGTCGCTTTCGTAAATGAGCCCATGAGGTTCAAAAGATTTACCTGACTAAATAAAGGTTGAATGAATGAATGAAAAGAGTCTGTTTTCTGGTATCAATTGGAAAGTTATTGATTACTCCTGTAAATTATAGAAATTAATATAGCACAAGTAGTAGTTTATTTCAGTATACTGTATATATACGGTATATATATATATATATATATACTATATATATATATATATATATATATATATATATATATATATATTCATTCATTCATTCAACCTTTATTTATACAGGCTAGCCTCGTTGAGTCACGGGGACTCATTTACAAGAGGGACCTGTCTCACTCACACCAAACAACCATCCACTCTCACACTCACACCTAGGGTCAATTTAGAGTCACCAATCAGCCTAACAAGCATGTTTTTTGGTCTGTGGGAGGAAACCGGAGTACCCGGAGGAAACCCACGCATGCACGGGGAGAACATGCAAACTCCACCCAGAAAGGCCCCGGACCGGGATTTGAACCGGCAACCTTCTCGCTGAGAGGCAGCAGCTCTACCAGTTGTGCCACCGTGCTGCCCAAATATATATATATATATATATAATAATATATATAATAATATATATATAATAATATATATGATAATATATATATAGGTGTATTAATCCCTTTCCACACTCTTGCAATATTCCAAACAATGTTTCTAAACTAAATGCTCTAAAAGATCACATCATGTCATGATCTCCACTTTCTGCCACCTGCCAGCGCTGTTGGTCACGCCCACTTCTCCGCTGCAGCTCATGAGACACTGCAGGAGGAGGTTTCTTCCTGCACCTGTGGGCTGCACACAGGTGCAGCAAATGCTACATATGTTCCACAGCTGGACTTGATAGATGTGAAAAGACAAACTGACCTTACGATCCTCCTTAAAGAGCTCTGCTGCTGCGGTGATGTGAGGGACGGCATTTTTACAGTGTGGACACCCTGAAAATAACAAAAAACAAAAAGAAACATGTTTACAGAATGAAACATTATGTTCCAGGTTTTAAACAGAACATCAGAAAATGTCCTGCTCTTCAGACTTTTGGGAATTATGATGTCTAAAAGGCTGAACGTTAAACTAGATGCAAAACTAAACTATAAATAAAAACAGAGAAAACAAAATCTGATTCTAACTAAAAATATGAAAGTATGTGATTTTGATTCCACATTTTAGTTAAGACTCATTCATTCATTCAACCTTTATTTTACCCCCCCACCCCCCATACAGTTCGTCTTTCTGTCAGCAGGGCTCATTAGTTTTGTTAACACCAAATACCAACTCTTGCTCTGTTCACGATTGTTGGTAACAATGGTATTAAAAAACAGAACACTTATTGAAGATACTTTCATATTTAACTGGAATAATTTAGGAATAAATTTCTAAAAGTTATTAATTAAGGAATACATTGGTGAAATGTATTCCTTAATTATTTTCCAAGCATCAGTTTAGAATAATGTAAGCTGAACACAGTAAGAGCACTGACTGGTTTGTTTGGGGTAAGCTCATAAATGTGGAGACCCTTTCAGCTTGGCGGGTAACGATGCCTAAACGCCTTTAAACACTGAAATGTCTTCTTGTTGAACGGTTCAAGAAGAACAAAACAAAAGCAGTTTCTCACACTTGAAGACAAAAATATATTGCAAATGCCAAAACTGAAGAAAAAACAGACTATATGACTTTAAAGGTAAATGATTTGCACCTGTCTTTTGTCAAGAAAAAGAAATAAAAATCCAGCCGTTCTAAATGTACCTGCACATTTATAAATACAATATTGTTTTAATAATTATGGCCACACACAAAAAGGCTCACATAAAAAAAATTATGTTGGTTATAATGCAAGAGCTTTGATTCCTCTTATTAAAGCATGGAATACGGGAAATCATGTAACTGCTCGGTCTGTGTGTGTGCATTTGTTAGCAAAACATACAAACCAGATTCCAAAAAAGTTGGGGCACTAAACAAATTGTGAATAAAAACTGAATGCAATGATGTGGAGATGCCAACATCTAATATTTTATTCAGAATAGAACACAAATCACAGATCAAAAGTTTAAACTGAGAGAATGTATCATTTTAAGGGAAAAATGTTTCAAAATTTCATGGCGTCAACAAATCCCCAAAAAGTTGGGACAAGTCCATTTTTACCACTGTGTGGCATCCCCCCTTCTTCTTACAACACTCAACAGACGTCTGGGGACAGAGGAGACCAGTTTCTCAAGTTTAGAAATAGGAATGTTCTCCCATTCATGTCTAATACAGGCCTCTAACTGTTCAATCGTCTTGGGCCTTCTTTGTCGCACCTTCCTCTTTATGATGCACCAAATGTTCTCTATAGGTGAAAGATCTGGACTGCAGGCTGGACATTTCAGTACCGGATCCTTCTCCTACGTAGCCATGATGTTGTGATTGCTGCAGAATGTGGTCTGGCATTATCTTGTTGAAAAATGCAGGGTCTTCCCTGAAAGAGATGACGTCTAGATGGAGCATATGTTGTTCTAGAACCTGAACATAGTTCTCTGCATTAATGGTGCCTTTCCAGACATGCAAGCTGCCCATGCCACAAGCGCTCATGCAACCCCATACCATCAGTGATGCAGGCTTCTGAACGGAGCGTTGATAACAACTTGGGCTATCCTTGTCCTCTCTGGTCCGGATGACATGGCGTCCCAGTGTTCCATAAAGAACTTCAAATCGTGACTCATCTGACCACAGAACAGTCTTCCATTTTGCCACACTCCATTTTAAATGACCCCTGGCCCAGTGCAAACGTCTGAGCTTGTGGAGCTTGCTTAGAAATGGCTTCCTCTTTGCACTGTAGAGTTTCAGCTGGCAACGGCGGATGGCACGGTGGATTGTGTTCACTGACAATGCTTTCTGGAAGTATTCCTGAGCCCATTCTGTTATTTCCTTGACAGTGGCATTCCTGTTTGAGGTGCAGTGACGTTTAAGGGCCCGGAGATCACGAGCATCCAGTAGAGTTTTACGGCCTTGACCCTTACGCACAGCGATTGTTCCAGATTCTCTGAATCTTTTGATGATGTTATGCACGGTTGATGATGATAACTTAAAAGTCTTTGCTATTTTACGCTGGGTAACACCATTCTGGTATTGCTGCACTATCTTTCTGTGCAACAATGGTGGAATTGGTGATCCTCTTACCATCTTGGCTTCTGAGAGACACTGACACTCTGAGAAACTCTTTTTATACCCAATCATGTCGTCAATTGATCTAATTAGTGTCAATTGTTCTTCCAGCTGTTCGTTATACGCTCAATTTCTTTTTTCCAGCCACTTATTGCTACTTGTCCCAACTTTTTTGGGATTTGTTGACACTGTGAAATTTTGAAACATCACATTTTTCCTTTTTTTCCCCCTTGTCCGGCTCACAACTTTTGTGCTGCTCAAGACATTTTAATATAAAACTTAATACACTTCATGCATCATCACTAGATGGTGGGTTGCATACACATACATCACCCCATTTTCAAGGTCAAGGTCCAAAAATCAAAGTCAAATGTTTTACAAATTGGACCATTCCTATAGATCGATGTGTCGCTGAATACTTGTCAACAAGTACATAATGGGCCAAATGTGGTACTTTTGTTTGGCCTTTAAACAAACTGTGGCTGGGATGAGTTATGTAAGAAAAATGTAATAAATTAAGTTTCTTTTTGCACTTGTTAAGTTTGTAAAAGCTGCTTTAGTGACGATTAAAAAAATATGAATACTGTACTCCATTGGACATTTCATCCAAAACATTTACCTGGTGTGTTTCTCTGAGAATTTACTCTCTGGGTTTATTTGCAATAAAGTAAACTAAACATTCTTACTTTTATTTGCATGATGTCAGTTTCGAACAGATGTTCACAAGAAACTTCATTTAAAGACCAGTTGATAAAAAGCAGATTGCGTAACCCTACTACTTTCTTTTTATTTTATTTTTTCTTCCCAGGATCTTTGCAAAACTCACGGGGTGTGAACAGACATTAAAACCAAATCCAAAAAGTAGCTTGTATTATTTTTATTTTTTTTGTTTTGTTTTGTTAGATTTTGAGATTCACAGTTAAAAATGACCTGCTTTCAGAACAACAAACTCTTAACAAAACCACAAATCCTGAACCTTATTTACTGGGGACAAACTGGATGGAAAGAATCACAGAATATTAATAGAGATCCAACAATATTAACCAAAATAGTTTTTAATGCATAAAGAAATCTGTCTGGACATCTAAACTTTCCTCTTGCACCGAGGGAAATTAGCTGCAAATTGAGAACAAGCGATATAAAACTCCTCTTCATACAACGTGTTCTTTTTGTAGCAGAGCTTCTGTTGTTTACATCGAAATCACACACATGAATATTTAATTATTAATATCAGTACAGTATACGTATGATAAAATGTGTGCGAGAATTATATATACAGTACTTTTTTAAAGTGAGACTTTACTTTTTTTTTAGGTTTTCTCCTGTTAGGAGAAAACCTAAAAAAGTTGAGTCAGGTCCTCTGGAATGATTTTTCTTGTTGAAACATTTCATCTTTTTATCCAAAGGATGTCTTCATTCTGAGGAGCTGCAACAAACTCAGTCTGATTAGCACCTTCTCATAGTGAATCATTCATTCATACCACACACGCACTTGCGGACACGCACTTGCGGACACACACTTGCAGACACACACACAGTCCTGTCAGTGGATTTTGTCCTTTTGTTTTTGATCAGGGCTTCAAAGCTGTCCAGGGTGCATCGGTCAGGCTGCTTCCTGTCGGCTCTTTGGTGTTGCGTTGTAGAAAGAGGAGCTCCAGATGTGCAAGCTGCTGTCCTCTGATACCATCTGCACCTCGCTGACTGCTGTGTGATCCCTGCAGAGCTCCTTCAAACTCAGCCTCACATCACACAGCTGCTTTCTTTGTTTTGGACTAATTTCCTGATGCTGCTCCTTAATCCAGGAAGAAAAACCTAAAAAAGTAAAGTCAGGTCCTCTGGACGGATTCTTCTCATAACTTTTCGTCTTTTATCCAAAGGACTTCTTCAGTCTGAGGAGCTGCAACAAACTCAGTCTTATAAATATCACCTTCTCATGGTGGATCAACCAGTTTGTTGTTGACATCCAGAACCAGCTGCTCACATGTGCCCTGATGTTCGCTTGCTCAAACCTGCAAACGCTACGTTTCTGTGAAAATCTCCAGTTTCAATTAAAAAAAAAATTAATTTACGTGAATCATCTGGATCTCAAGTTTTTTTCAGGGTGGGGGAGGGGTGTTCAGAGGCGTGTTAAATGGCATAATTACCTATTAACTGGACAAGTTGCGCTAAACTAGTGCTATGCTAGTTGCTCTAGCTAGCTAGCAACAGGATACATGAGAGAAGTGGAACGCTACGTTTGTAGCATCTAAGCTAGCCACATACACCAAGATGACCCCCCCACCACCACTACAGGTGCGAGGTTTGTCACCTTTTCCATCCCTTGTGAATTTGCCGATATTGTGTATGTGCGTGTCCGCAAGTGTGTGTCTGCAAGTGTGTGTCCGCAAGTGCGTGTCGGCAAGTGCGTGTCGGCAAGTGCGTGTCGGCAAGTGCGTGTCCGCAAGTGAGTGTCCGCAAGTGAGTGTCCGCAAGTGCGTGTCCGCAAGTGCGTGTCCGCAAGTGCGTGTCCGCAAGTGAGTGGCTGCAAGTGCGTCAAGTGAGTGGCTGCAAGTTCATGGCCGCGAGTGCGTGTCAGCAAGTGCATTTCTGCCAGTGCGTTTCTGCTAGTGCGTGGCCACAAGTGTGTGTCCGCAAGTGCGTGGCGGCAAGTGCGTGGCGGCAAGTACGTTTCTGCCAGTGTGTGTCTGCAAGTGCGAGTAGGCAAGTGCATGGCGGCAAGTACGTGTCTGCAAGTACGTGTCGGCAAGTGCGTGTCTGCAAGTGCGTGTCGGCAAGTGCGTGTCGGCAAGTGCGTGTCGGCAAGTGCGTGTCGGCAAGTGTGTGTCTGCAAGTGCGTGTCTGCAAGTGCGTGTCGGCAAGTGCGTGTCTGCAAGTGTGTGTCTGCAAGTGCGTGTCTGCAAGTGTGTGTCTGCAAGTGTGTGTCTTCAAGTGTCAGGTAAGTGAGCAGTTTGTGCACACTGTTTGCAAACAAAGATGAAAAGCGTGATTAAACTTTACTGTTTAAAAAAAAACATATTTTCATCATGCCAACAGTTTCTTCATAAGATTCTTACTCTTTCTATTCTGCTGTGAAAAGAATGCTGAAGTTCAGTCTACGCAAGATTTTAATAAAAGCCTGTTAGATATTTGAGAAAAAGGCCCATTTTTTTTTTTTTTTTGATTTTTTTGGAGAGCGTAGAAGAGCTTCAGTTAATCTCAACAGTTTTAAGAACCTGAAACTTTGTTTTTTCTTTGCATCTCAGAGAATAAAGCGCTCTGCAAAGAGGAGAGCGGTAAAAAGCTAAGTCACACGTGCACGTTGGTGATGAAACCCAAACAGAGCTTCGATCACGCGTTGTGGAAACGACAGCCTCCACACTTCGGTGCACGATGAAGAAGCCAAGGATCTGAAATTTAACTATTTCTGTAAACAGACTTCTTTCCAGGTGTTGTTCCACATCTATGCAGAAAGGCTGAGCTCAACAAAGATCAGGAGGCAGCTGTGCCTCCGCACTCGTTTTCCAGATGAAAAACTGCAAGAGTTCATTTCCAAACAAAAACTGCAGCCAGCAAAAGCATTTAGCTCAGAGAAAACTCACAGGGAGCGTAGAACATGACCAAAGCATGTTTCTTCTTCTTTAGAGCCTCTCTGAAGTCCTCCGATCCAAGATGGCTGACACTGGAGGGCTTCTCCTCCCAGGACTGTTCTGGTGGTGGAGGTGCCTGAGGACTTCAAAGATGAAAAAAAAAGAACCAACAAAAACCATTATTACATGAAAATACATCACTGCTCAAATGAATAAGCAGAGTCTAAGTGGACAAAGTTTAGAAACATTCTCACACTAAAGTAATACACAACCACTGGTCATACGTTTAAAAATAAAATTAAACAATGATTATTGTTATTTTATCATGGAAATAATGTTCTACAGATTTATGAAATGTAATTCTTAGCGTTTTCTCCATAAGGATGAGAATACATTAAAACTTGTGTTAATAAATAACAAATGCAGAAATTATTAAAATTTCTCCGAAGAATAAAATAAACTGGGTCTTTTCTCACATTAAGTTTGAATTTATATAAAACATATACATTAAGAGCACTGTGGCAGAGGCTGGTCCATCCTAAGGACAAAACCCCCACACACAAACAGAGTGGTGTAGTGTATACAGTCCAATGCAGCGAAGACTGTCCAGACCTCTACATTGGATAAACTAAACAGCCTCTTCACAGAAGAATGTCCCAACACAGGAGAGCCTCCTCCTCCTCTGGACAAAACTCAGCTGTTCACCTCCACCTCACGGACAAGGGACACTCTTTTGAGGACCAGAATGTGCACATTTTGGACCGAGAGCACAGGTGGTTTGAGAGGGTTGTGAAGGAGGCGATTTATGTAAAAAGAGAGAAACCATCGTTAAACAGATTCCAACTTTCTAAAACTTATGGTGCGGCCCTGCAGCTGATTCCCAGACGTTTCTCACCTGATGAGAACAGAAGAGCTTCGTTTGTGAATTAGACTAACAAGACTTTGACAGGTCCCTGCTATCATTGTGTGAGGTGTGATTTGGCAATTTACATACAGTAGTATGTGTGTGTGTGTGTGTTTCCTGCAAGGTCTGCTTTCACACACTGAACTTTGAATGGGTCACAGGCACGTGTTATCCCAAGTATGTGTGTGTGTTAGCTTCCAATTTACATATGTTGGTGCGTGTCAGTGGATCAGCCTGTATAATTTCTCTCGCTCTCACATTTTTCTCATTGAACTGATAAAGCTCCCCGGATGGGAAGCGAAACATCTTCTGTTACAAATAAAGTCCAGTTGTTCTGTATTGAACGCCTTTTTTGATTTATCATGTCCTGGACGACTGAGAATCTTCACCAGCATAAGAGCACTGTGCAAACATTTTAAATCTACTTCTTTTTTTTCACACGCAGCCAGACTTATTTGAATTCATCTTTTTTAATAGTTCCTATGAAGTTGTTCTTTAGAATTACTGCTTTTTCAATCAATTTCTGTGGATTATTTAAAAAATTTAACAAATTTGGGCAAATGAGGACAGAAGAAGAAGTCATTAATAAAATCAGCAGAGAAACAGCGTCTTAAAGTCATGTCTGTGGAAGCCCATTTCCGTCATAAAAGAAAAAATAAAAGCCATACAGGAAGTCATAATTTTGAGTTTTAGAGTCATAATTATGAGATTAAAATTAATAATTTTGACTTTTAAAATCACAATTTCAACTTATAAAGTCATAATTACAAGAATAAAAGTCATAATTTTGATTTTTTAAATCATAATTTCAACTTATAAAGTCATAATTACAAGAATAAAAGTCATAATTTCTAGTTTTAAAGTCACAATTAAGTTTTCAACTCATAATTATGAGTTTTAAAGTCATAATTATGAGAATACAAGTCATAACTTTGATTTTTAAAATCATAATTTCAACTTTAAAGTCATAATTACAAGAATAAGTCATAATTTTGAGTTTTAAAGTCACAATTACGAGTTTGGGCGGCCGTGGTGTAGTGGTAATGGCAGTCGTCTCCCGATCGGAAAGTTGGCGGTTCGACTCCCGGGACCCGCACCATGTGTCGTTGTGTCCTTGGGCAAGACACTTAACCCTGAGTTGCTCCCGGTAGGACTGGAAAGCACCTTGCATGGTAGTCTGCCGCCACCGGTTTATGAATGTGTGTAGCATTCAACATATGTGTAGCACTTTGAGATTTTCAGTAATGAAAAGTGCGTTATACATTGAATTAATTATTATTATTATTATTATTATTTTAAACTCACAATACAATTTTGAGTTTTAAACTCATAATTTTGAGTTTTAAAGTCATAATTATGAGAATAAGTCATAATTTTGACTTTTAAAATCATAATTTCAACTTATGTCATAATTACAAGAATAAAAGTCATAATTTCGAGTTTTAAAGTCACAATTATGAGTTTTAAACTCACAATTTTGAGTTTTAAAGTCATAATTATGAGAAGAAAGTCATAATTATGAGTTTTAAAGTCATAATTTCGAGTTTTAAAGTCATAATTATGAGTTTTAAAGCCATAATTATGAGTTTTATTCTCGTAATTATGACTTTAAAACTTGCACCGTTCTCAGTTATAAGTCATAATTATGAGTTTTATTCTCGTAATTATGACTTTAAAACTCGTAATTACGACTTAAAAAGTCAAAATTATGACTTCCTGTTGGGCTTTTTTTTTTTCTTTAATGGTAGAAATGGGCTTCCATACATGTCTTTAAGAAATGTTGAAAAAATAAAATAATAAAATAAAAATGAGCAGAGACCTGAAACAGGACCTGAAAGACGCATCACCTACAGTAGATCAAGTTAGGCGGATAAACATAAACAAAACATTGTTCTGAAAATAATCAGGTAGTGGCCTTAAAGGGAGTGAAAAGCAACCAACATCTATTAAAAAAATAAAATAAAAAAGATGATCTTTTCAAAATAATGTAAGAAAGTCCTCAAAAGCAAAATGGACATTTATGAAGGTTAGCTTAAGACTTTTGCACATCACTCTAAAAACGGACACCTCAGATGGTTGACAGGTTTGAGCTGATATCGAAGCGGATCCTTCAAAGTGACCGAAGAACTGGGTGAATGCAAACGTGTTTGTTCCATGTGCAGAACGGTGCGATCAGCAGGCGACTCACTTGTGCATGAACTCCATGATCTTGTCTTTGGTTCGGAGGTGAGGCAGAGTGTATTTCTCTTCACCGTTCTCAAAGTACTTCACGGTGGGAAAACCGGAGATCTTGTAGCGATCTCCTACAGCCTTGTGCACCGTGGAGTCGACTGCTGCCAACACACCTGGACTCTGCAGAGGAAAACAACTTTCATTCATTGCCATCAATCAACAGTGACAATTTTACAGTACCGTAGTTTCCACCGTACACGTTGCACCGCCCTTTAAGTCGCATCCGTTCAAATATGTCTAATAAAGTGGAAAAATCCATAAATACGTTGCTTCGCCGTATAAGTCGCATTTATGATGCGTCACCGCTGACAACCTGGAAATGTGTTGTGCCAAAAATCAACTGGCTGCCAAATGGCGGCCACGTGAGCGTGCACAGGAGGACTTTTACAAGAATTTAACAAGATTAACACTTAAAAACAATTGTTTGCTCAACTTTATAGTAAAGGTGTGTCTCAATTGAACTTTGACTTAATAAATTCACCTTTTCTGATTTACAGAAAAGAGCTGTAAGAATTATTACCAGGAAGCATTTCAGTCATGCATCAAATTCATTATTTTATCAACTGATGTTATCGAAGCTCCATTATTTGGTAGATTATATTATATCAGTTATGTATAGAGCCCATAATAATACATTACCTTTAAATATCCAATTAAATTGTGTTAAAAGAGAGAGCTGTTATAATCTTACGGTGATGGAAATTGTTGTGAAACCCAAAATTTGAACTACCGGTAGTCTGAAGGAACAGTCCACCTCAATCCAAGGAATTAGATTATGGTATAATCTGGAGAGTGATGTGAAAAAGAATGATCAAAGTTGGTTTGTTGAAAAAATATGAAGTTGCTTGATGTGTATTAGCATGAAATGACGCTCGAGAAGGAGTTATTTATTTTGTTTTTGTTATTTGAAGATTATTATTGTTTGAATTAATTTTTTGGTAAAAAGGGGCAGATATAAGATATTTTCTCTTCTTTCTGCTGCCTTTCATTTTATTTCTGATTGTGTCTTTTATTGTGTATTTAACGGTTTTGTTTTTTAAAATGAATAAACTTATAAATAAATAAAAAATATAATAAATGCACTTCAATGGTCAAATCAGCTCAATTTCACTGGGGCTGTGCAGAGAAATGAAGCTGATTTATCGGTTGCTCGAGGCGAGCTGGACGAAGGTGGCAGACTATGGCAAGTCGACTGTGTCATTAATAGACACTTATCTATTACATGACACAAAGGAATGCCATACTACTCGAGTGTCATCTAGCGGCTGAAAATGGTAGTGTTCAATATTTTCAGTCAGAATGAATAAAAACGGTCATATCGCAACCAAACATTGGTTTATAAATATGGAAAATAATCCATAAATACGTCAGTTTGGCGTATAAGTCACAGGGCATGTAAATTATGCAAAAAAAAAACGTGACTTATAGGCTGAAAAATACGGTAATCCATCCAGTTAATCAACGCCACACAATGAATTTATAGTTAACATTACTACCATTATGTGGGTTTTTATTGTAAAAACTGCCATTTAGAGCCTGCTGCGATGAAAGGCAGGCGATAATGTACCTGTGTGTGCATGTTCATTTGTGAACTCGTGAACCAGCTGTGCTTTAACGAAACTCTCAAACAGCAACCAGTGAGCGTACGTCTAAAACTGAACGACTTTTGGAGTTAACTCAGTTCAAGATGGCCGTCACAGCTTTAACAAACACACAAATAGCTTGAAGTGAATTTTATAGTGTGGCAGTAGCTGAGAGTCATGCCCCTGACACACAGGGCCGTTCAACTGATCTGCTCAGGGGCCCGACATCCAGCAGTTACTGTCCTTAAGTTTGTTTTACGGTTTAAATTTTTTTTTTTAATTTCATTTATAAAATGTGTGTTATTTTATTTTATTTTTTTACAAAAAATATAATACAAAAAACAATCCCATAAAGGATAACATACAAAATATAAAAAAAATCAAATGTAGCAGAAAGACGAAAACATCTTTATTATATCTGCTCCTTTTTTCAAACAATCAGTTCAAACAATAATACCGTAATCTTCCAGTAACAGAACAAAATGAATAACTTTCTAATTTTCTAACTAATACAATACACATTAAACTACTTCATATATATTATTTAACAATTTAGTTTTGATAATTTGCTTAAATATACACATTGACTTGGCATTTTTAACTACATTCTCCAAACCATTCCATAATCCAATTCCCTGGATTGAGGTAGAACGTCCCTTCAAACTAGTTCTGAATTGTGGTTTTACAAACATCTCTGTTCCCTTAAGATTATAACAACTTTGTCTTTTAACAAAATGCATTTGGATATTTAAAGGTAATGCGTTATTCTGAGCCCTATACATAACTGATAAAATATTATAATCTACCAAATCATGGAACTTCAATAACTTCAGTTGATAAAATAATGTACTTGATGGATGACAGTAATGTTTTCTAGTGATAATTCTTACAGCTCTTTTCTGTAATACAAAAATAGGCTTTGTGATTGTTTTACACGCATTCCCCCAAACATCAATACAATAGATTAAGTGTGGAACAATGATTGTGTTATACAACAAATACAGAGCTTTATCATTCAATAGGTCTCTGACTTTGTACAGTACTGCAATCGATTTAGCTATTTTTATTCTTACAGAATTTATGTGATGTTTCCATGTCAGTTTGTCATCAATAATCAATCTTCCTAGTTTCTAGTTTAATTTAAAAATGAAGCCACTGGTGGGCCACACGGAGCTTATCCGTGAGCCTGATTAGGTCGGTAAGAAAAAAATAAAACACAAATTCACACAAGGCATTTTACACAAGTACATCAGTCAGTTGATCTCCAGTGTTTATTTCTGGAGACATTTGTACGCGTATAAAAAGATAATACTGAAAAAAAAAAAACTACACATTTATATTAGGACCTCAGGTTTTATCATCAAGAAGAAGAACTCAATAATACGCTGGACTGTACGAGTCCAGGGTGAGAGTAGCTCCGGTCCATCTGCATTAAATAATGACCAGGCCTTTCCTGTTGACCTCTAGATCTGGGCAGAGCGCCACAAGGACGCGGTCCAAGCGCTGGTCTATGGAGACGTTTATGGATGAGATAATGGCTTCAGACTACAGGCTGTAGGTTTACAGGCCTTGCTCCAGGTTTACCACAGAACTACACCCAAATCATCAGAAATGCATCAAAACGGGGCAGCTGGACAGTTCGACCCGTGGGTCACCTACAACAACCCCAGAGCTCCGGGGATGATCACAATCTGCTGCAGCCAGGTTGGGTAAATACTGAATTTTATTAGAGAACTGTGAAGCACCAAGGTCTGCGAGCATTTATGATGAAAACGTAAATGGAAGAAAGAAATAATGAGACTTACATCTGCAGCCTTGTTGAGTATTTCAGCAGCTTCATCATACTCTGGCTTCATTTTCTTGCAGTGGCCACACCCTGGATAATTTTAAAAAGCAACAACCAAAGACATATATACAGACCGGTTTTAGTATGGTGCACATAGTATCCAAAACACAAGAATAACAGTGAATTTTTTTGTTTTACATATTTAGCTTTGTTTGTCTTTCAGCTTCTGCCTTCTTCAGGGGTTGCCACAGCGAGCAAACAAACAGGATTTGGAAATTAATTCATGCCAGATGACATTTGTGACAACCTGGACTTAAACCTGCAACCTTAAGATAAGGATACGGCAGCATTGACAATCAGGCTACCACTGCGCCACATTTTTAACAATAACTCCTGAAAATCAATGTTCAAAAATGAGTAAAAACCGAAAAAGTCACAATTTTGTAATTATACCAAAACATAAACATCAAAATACATTTTAAAGAGTGATGTCATGCTCAAATTACCACACAGCTAATTAGCAGAAACTTATTTAAAAAATGGTAACATTGAACAGTGAGTGAAATCTGAATCAGCAAAACGTCTTTGGAGACCGTTATCAGTAAATTTTCATTATTAGATTATAGAAAAATAATCATTTTAATTTTAATAATTTGAACAACGCAGTCTGAACCATCAGCTGTCATGTGAAACCAGCTGGACGACCAGTTGTAATAATCTGATGCCTGGTTGGTCCGAGGGTTCAGCGCCTGCGTACAGGGTGAAACTGATTTACTGAGCCGTCCAGTATACCAGATGTAAAATGAGCAGGTTTTATCCTGACACAAAATATCATCAATAATTCACGGGTTCTCTCTTTTTCGGATTAATCAATAAATTGTGTGATTAAATGAATGGGTATGAGTAACAACGAGACGTAATTATATTTGACCCAGCAGGACTGGAATCATTTAACAGAATCATAAATTACATCATACATGTACATTGATTAATTGATTCAACTTTCCTATAAGTTACTTCAGCACGGATGAAATCACGCGTCCGTAATTTCTAGGAACAGAATAAAGTTATGGATCTTAGAATAACTTAATCTGAAGGCTTTTTAACTTAATGTTAACTGGCAAAGAGGTAAGAGAAGTAGTTAAGAGGAAGGAGGAAAAAGGAAGTACGGGTGAGGGAGTTATCTTTAAGTGTTTAAACCAGAAACCCAGCACACTCTTCGGACGGCGTCTGCTGGACTTGAGGACCGCTAATGAACATCAACTTTTTTTACCTTTGCGAAGATTGATCAATCCCAGCTCCGGTAAAGTAGGGCTAGCCTTGAACGTGCATGGATCGTCCATCCAGCTACGTTTTGCAGGCTTCCAGCGGCTCACTTTTCAGCGTCTCGCTGAGATCCGCGTCAGCCGAACTGAGGTAGCGGCACTGGCTCCAGTTAGATTTTCAAGATAAAATATTCCTCGAAGGAATATTCATTAAGAAACTTGGAGCTTTACGCTCGAGTCGGATTTTCCAGCAGGCATGCTGTAAACCCTTTGCTGAGGAACGTAGGTCTTTGGCATCTGACCAAGCGTCCACAGCTTAGAAAGATTCACATCCCAGCTTCCTCGTAGAACTGAGGAAGAAGCAGGAAGTCAGAGTTTTTGAAGAGGGCTTGACCTCCTGATGCCTGGTTCTCCCGATTGGTTTGTTCGACCAGTGGGAGGAAGTTAACTGAAGTTATCAGGATTCAAGGAGAAGGTCAGAAGCAGTCAGAAACAGAAATAATTGTTTAGGGAAAGACAGGGAGTTGTGGAGCCAGCTTCATGAAACTGATTAAACTGTCTCTTCATTTCTAAACAAGTACTGGACAATCACTCCGACACGTCCTTGGACTTAGACCTAGATTGAACACCATTATATTGAAGAATAAACCAGCATAATAACACATCATAAAAATGACAGAAGGTTATTCTGTTGATTACATTTGAATCAGAACAAATTTAAAGAATAAAGAGAGTCTCTTGGCGAAATGATTTGGGTCTTCGATTCAAATTAATGGAATAAAACAGTGTTTTGTCTTTCACTGCAGGTTTTCAGAGAAAAGGTGTTTCAATGAGAGATTCAGTGAAAGGGTGTATCACTGAGAGATTCAGTGAAAAGGTGTATCACTGAGAGATTCAGTGAAAAGGTGTATCACTGGGACAGTTCAGAGACCAGAGTGTGGTCCAATACAAAACTGTCAATGAGGCAACTGAACCAAGTCATGTCGGATTATCCACAACATGTTCTAGTGTCAGGGAGTCTGAGCAACATTGTTACCGATCCACTGAACAAGACTCTGCTCAGACGTTCATTAGAAAATGAACAGCAGCAGATGCTAGTTAAGAAGAGACAGAGATGCCTTCAGGTGCACTTGATTTATGGGAGGCACTGGCTGTCTGAAATATGTTCATTATGTCATGGCAGCAACTGAAATGTGATGTGTGCTGCTGTCTGAAACATTTCAATCCCTGTTCAGACCTGGAAGTGGACAGCTGTTAGTAAAATCCACCTGATTTGATCCATCACCCAGGAAGGGTTAGTACCAGGGCTGAATGAGGCCAGACACCCTGAATCAGGTACAACATGATGAAAACCAGAAGGTTCAACTATCTACCATACAGAGCCATGACAGAAGAGAGAAGCTCGTACCAACACTGCTCATTATTGTTGGCACTTGAAGCATATTAAATATGGAGGAAATGCTCATTCTCGTTCCTAACATTTGGATAAAACATACAGTATGTGGGCGTGGCTAATGGACTAATCCGTGTCTCGAGCTCTCAGACTCATGTTTTCACAGAGCTCAACCGCAACCTGGACATGATTTCTGAGAATCGTAGGCCACTTGTGGCTCCTGGAACTCGTCATCATGAAGGATTCAATCTTGGAGAAAGCTAAATGGAGCATGGACCAGGGGGAATGTCCACTAATCTGGCTGTTTGGATTCAGCATTGAATGCACCAGAAGAACTTGAAGTCAGGCAGAAAACAGAGTCTGGCGGCCCAAACAATTGGTGTTGATCTGAATTTGGCCTCCCCGCTGGCCTTGGATTGGACAGGCCAACTTATCTCCAACAAGGACATCTGTGGCCTTATCAGAACCATGATGCTGATAGACACTGTACCATCTTATCAGAACTTTGGAACACTGGAGTGTTTATGGACAACTCACCACCTCTGTTGACCTCACTGTATAAATGTGTCATTGTATGTTGCAGCTTCATGTTGCAAGGTCTTTTTTTGCATCTTTCACACAGCTTCCCGGCGAGGACATGCTTTTTTTTGGCTTCCTCCACCCTCATGTACTTTTTTTCTCATCCACCTGGATGTTGCATGTAACAGGTCTCTCTTGTAAAAGAGTCTTCGAGGCTCAAAGGGAACTAACCTTTATAAATAAAGGTCTAATAATAATAATGGCTGTGCAGACAAACAGTTTTAGTGGTAAGTTCAAGAAAAACAAAGTACCTTAGCAACAGAACCCAGTTGGAGTGGATCCAGTGTCAGACAGAAAATGAAATTGGAAGTTAACAAGCTCCTAAAACAAATTAAAGTTACTTATTTTTTGTTTGTAGAAGGTGCATTGTTTCTTGTCCAAGGAGTTTTCTCAATTCAAACTAAAAACTCTTTTGACCTAGTTCACTTGGGAGATGTTTAGTCACGTGTGTGTGAATATGCTGATTGTTGTAAAAATGACAATCTGAATCAGTAAGCTCTGAAAAGTTTAAACCAGAGATGACCTCCTCTGTTTAACGCTGGTCTTTCTGATTTCACAAAATGCTTCATTTATTTCTCTCTCAAACCATATATCCTCCTAATTAAAACAAAGAGCACTGCTGTCCTCGTCTCTTATCCTTGAGATGTAGGTGGACAGCTGTGTCTTGGTCTTAAAAGGTGTCTTTCGTGTTTTGTTTGATTCGTCTGTAGAGAGGTTGTTGAGTCCGGCTCGCTTAAATGAAACAACTCATTGAAATGTATAAAGATTATTCAGACAAGAAGCAAATCATCTTCTACAGAACAAAATAAAAATCAGTTCATGAGCAGTTTCCGTTAGCCCGAGACAACTTATTTTGGTCTCGGACAATCGCATCTCGCCTCGAGGTTGTCGGGTGGACAACCAAGTGAAACACACATGGATTCAAGTTCTCCGTCATCACAACAGATTTCCTTCATTTAGAAAGTCTATAAAAATGAAAGGGGCTGGAAAAAAGTGTATTTTTTGTTTTGTTTTACAGATTAACTGATGCTTTCAACAAACAAAAAGAACCAGAGCCACAGTTTGACCCAATCTTACCAACCTTTACTTAACCAGGCAAATCCCATTGAGATCAAAGACCTCTTTTGCAAGAGAGAACTGGACGTCTCAGGGGAGGAAAGCGGTACGCGACCAACACCATTTATGGTGGGGATGGCGTGCTGTTGACCTCAACTCGGGATGTTGTGAGTCGGTGGGCGGAATACTTCGAAGACCTCCTCAATCCTACTGGCACGTCTTCCACTGAGGAAGCGGAGCCTGGGGACTTTGGGTCGGGCTCTCCAATCTCTGGAGCTGAGGTCACCGAGGTGGTTAAAAAGCTCCGCGGTGGCAGGGCTCCAGGGGTGGATGAGATTCGCCCTGAGTTCCTTAGGGCTCTGGATGTTGTGGGGTTGTGTTGGCTTACGCGACTCTGCAATATCGCGTGGACATCGGGGGCAGTTCCCTTGGATTGGCAGACTGGGGTGGTGGTTCCCCTATTCAAAAAGGGGGACCGTAGGGTGTGTTCCAACTATAGGGGGATCACACTCTTAAGCCTCCCTGGTAAGGTCTATTCAGGGGTTCTGGAGAGGAGGGTCCGTCGGATAGTCGAACCTCGGATTCAGGAGGAGCAGTGTGGTTTTCGTCCTGGTCGTGGAACACTGGACCAGCTCTACACCCTCAGCAGGGTCCTGGAGGGTGCGTGGGAGTTTGCCCAACCAGTTTACATGTGCTTTGTGGACTTGGAAAAGGCATTCGACCGCGTCCCTCGGGGGGTTCTGTGGGGGGTACTCCGGGAGTATGGGGTACCAGGCCCTTTGATAAGGGCTGTTAGGTCCCTGTACGACCGGTGTCAGAGCTTGGTCCGCATTGCCGGCAGTAAGTCAGGCTCGTTTCCGGTGAGAGTTGGACTCCGCCAAGGTTGCCCTTTGTCACCGATTCTGTTCATAACTTTTATGGACAGAATTTCTAGGCGCAGCCAAGGTGTTGAGAGGATCCGTTTTGGTGGCCTTAGAATCACTTCTCTGTTTTTTGCAGATGATGTGGTCCTACTGGCTTCATCAGTTCGTGATTTACAACTTTCACTGGAGCGGTTTGCAGCCGAGTGTGATGCGGCCGGGATGAGGATCAGTTCCTCCAAATCCGAGGCCATGGTCTTGAGCCGGAAAAGGGTAGCATGCCCTCTCCGGGTCGGGGAGGAGGTCCTGCCCCAAGTGGAGGAGTTTAAGTATCTCGGGATCTTGTTCACGAATGAGGGAAAACTGGAGCGTGAGATCGATAGGCGGATAGGTGCAGCGTCCGCAGTGAAGCGGGCGCTGTACCGGTCTGTCGTGGTGAAGAGAGAGCTGAGTCAAAAGGCAAAGCTCTCAATTTACCGATCGATCTACGTTCCCACCCTCATCTATGGTCATGAGCTTTGGGTTATGACCGAAAGAACAAGATCTCGGATACAAGCGGCTGAAATGAGTTTTCTCCGCAGGGTGGCTGGACTCTCCCTTAGAGATAGGGTGAGAAGCTCAGTCATCCGGGAGGGACTCGGAGTAGAGCCGCTGCTTCTCCACATCGAGAGGAGCCAGTTGAGGTGGCTCGGGCATCTGGTTAGGATGCCTCCTGGACGCCTCCCTGGTGAGGTGTTCCGGGCATGTCCCACCGGGAGGAGACCCAGAGGAAGACCCAGGACACGCTGGAGGGACTATGTTTCTCGGCTGGCCTGGGAACGCCTTGGGATTCCCCCAGAGGAGCTGCTCCAAGTGGCTGGGGAGAGGGAAGTCTGGGCCTCCCTACTTAGGCTGCTACCCCCGCGACCTGACCCCGGATAAGCGGAAGAAAATGGATGGATGGATGGATGGATGGATGAATTTTAAATTATAAAAATCCATGCCGATCATGCGGCTCATCCATTTATCAGCTAATTGTGTGTCATGTCCAATCTTATTTTGAAAAACTGCAATAGAGCGAGTCCACGATAAACGACCGGAGAAGTAGCGAGGGACTACTGTATTTTATTTTATTACCCTGTCTTCACTTGTAAACGTAACATCTGTACATGAACTCTCTTCACCTCTTCTCTCCCTCTGTCTCATCAGAACCAGTCGAGGGGCCTTAAGAGGGAGTATCCCCAGCTCGCAGTGCCGGAGGCTCCGTCATCAGAGGGGGCCTACATTGGTCAGCACTCCCAGGGCCTGGGGGGGCAGTACGCTGACTACTTCAAGAGGAAGAGGGTCTAGAACTGATCGAACACCTTCAAGCCTGCAGCTTACAGGAAGGGAAGGGCACAAACATCTGGATGTCATGGCTCCCTCTAGTGGCCTTTTTGTGGCAGCCATGTTTGCTTCCCTGCAGGAGGGCTGCAAGTGGCTCAAGTGAAACAAAGCCATAGTGCTCTTTGATTTTTATGTATTTTTTTGGCTCTTCCTTACACACACGTACACAGTATTGCTTTTGTCCTGTTCAAGCCTTAACTATTTAACAACTGTCTGTATTTAACTAATATTGTACATTTTTTCTAATATATATTGTACACTAAAGTGTAACGTATCTGTAGGTACAAGCTGTTTTTGTATTTGCAGGCGACTGTTCATACAGTTGGTCCTTTTTAACTTTTATTTTTCCTCCCAGAATCCTGTCTGATGTCACTCGCTTTGATTCGTCAGTCAAACTGACACCTTGTTGCTGCTTCACTGCCTTTTATGACCCAGGTTCCTCTTTAAATCTCCCCGCTGAGAATTTGAGTGTCTCTTTGTGTGTGTGCACGTGTGTCCGTGCTATGCTGTAACTGTAGGAAGCGTCAGCCATTTTGATCCCAAAGTTTGGGAGAACATCAGGAAAACAATAGAAAACAGAGGGTCTAAACCAAAAAAAAAGCCCTTAATTGTGGTGACTTACAATTTAATTAATTAACTTTTTTAGGAATTAAACAAACAAAAGCTGTGTAAATATTGCAGTGTAATATAGATTATATGAAGCCATGCGTATCAGACAATAATAAATAATATAATGAGCATTCCAAGCTCTTGGGTTGTGCTGTACAACAAGACGAGAAGAAATAACTAAATGTCATATTCTTGTTTTGTCACTATCAATGTACTGTTATATATTTGTAATATAATAACAACAATAATAATCCAAGGCAGTTCAAGTTAATATATTATTCTTAAGTCAATATATGAGACTTAAAGTTAATTTTTTTGCTGTTATTTTTTATATTTTTGCCAAAAAATAAGGCACAGTTCTCCTCCTTTGCTGTTTTGTTGTCATACATTTTCACATTTCCAAGAACGTGTTTTGCAACTTTACCACTTTATCTTTAAATCCAAAAACAGCTACAGTTTGCTCCATATTACACACTAATTCAACATTTATTAATAAATATTGAATGTGCCACTGGTGTAGAAATATTACTCCAATTCTGACAATGTTGGGGCGTTTTTCCTAAAATGTACATTAAAATAGAATTCAATGATTTGCAAACCTTACAGACCCACATTAAAAAATATATGGAACCAAATAAACATGTCAAATGTTTAAATTTGGACATTGTACCTTTTTTATTAAGATAATGTAGAATAAATTTGGACATTGTACCTTTTTATTAAGATAATGTAGAATTTTATGACTGGAACAGATCTAGAAAAACTTGTTCCAGGTCCATGTCTCCTTCTGTAAAGGGTCCTGCCTTTTTTATCAACATGTCCAGGAAGTGAGGAGACAGTTTTTAGTCACTTATGTTTAGGCCTGTTGCGATAAACAATGAATCAATTAATCGCATGATGAAAATTATCAACCTCATTTTCATTTATCGGCTTTATCATTTCTTTGCATCTTTCTCTTTCTACTGAAGACATGGATGACAAAAAGCTCAACTCCGGTGCTCTTCACTGACCCTTCCCTTTCTTTTTCCCTTTAAAATCCATTTTAACTGTCCAAGCTTGCGTTTTTGAATCGTTAAAAGCAGCTAAACTGAGAAGCTAATCCGAAAAGTTAGGCCGACCTTGGGTAAAAACCTCCGTCTTGTCCAAAATTCACGGTTGAACCCCGTACCTTCTTATAAAAATTTGTTTTTCTCTGCAAAAAGAAGCTGAGAACTTGTTTACTGATTTTTTAAAATTTTTTATTAAAAGCTTTGTATGAAAAATGTTAACAAGCTCAAACCACACCGAGTGTCCGCCATTTTGAGAACCGGCAAAAAAGGAAGGAGAGACAGCCCATGTCATGTCAAGGGGCCTCCCTCCCATTTTTTTAAGAGACACGCTACTTGCTCCCTCACTATCCATCCTTCGGTTCAAACAGTCTTGTACTGACATCCGGTGGTCAAAAAAGGTACTACACAAAATAAATTTAACCAACATATCTTCTTAAATTTGACAATAATTACTAATTATTGTCAAATTTCAAACAATATTATTGTTTATCGCAATAATTTGAGAGAAATAATCGCCCAGCAAAATTAGTTTTCGTGACGGGCCTACTTATGTTGTCTGTTTCTTGGCTGATGGAGGATTCAGGCAGTCCAACGCTCCCGAGTCTCTACTGGAGGTTAGGTGGACGGCAGAATGTTTCTCCAAAGCCTGCATCAACTTTTCTGCGACGAGGGTGCCATTCCAGATGTGTACGCTGCCTCTGCCAGAGCCCTAATGCACCTCTATACCATCAGAGAGACGGGCTGTTGAACAGAATCGGAGCTGTTTTTACTGCAGTGGCCCCTGAGGGCCCAATGATGACAGACTTGAATATTGACTTTCAACCTTGTCGTTTAAACTCAGATTTCTAAACTATGGGTTTGTGAAATTTGCAAATCATTACATTTAGTTTTTATGACATTTTTACACAACATCCCAACTTTTTTCTTCTGTTTTTTGGAATCGGGGTTGTAAATGATTTCTACTTTTCAGTGTTTTCAGGAGAATCTTCTCTTCAAGATTACAGAAGGAAAGACTGTCGAGGGCAGAGCAGCTTTTTTTTAAATCGTGAAGTCGAATACGCTGTTTGTTTATCCCTCAAAATATTTTGTGTAGATGTTTCTCGGGTGTTGCACAGTCGGTGTAGACGGTTTGGTTTGTGTTATTAGAGACGAGTTCAGACTTACGGTCTGACAAACCGGCAATAACTAAAGCTCCTAATGCTGTAGAAAACTGAATGTATACGCTGTTAGTTTTGTATTTTATTGTTTTTAGCTATTAGATGCAGGCACTGGTTTATACACATGCTGAAAGCTTTTTTTTTTTTGTATGTGTGGATTTTTTGTTATATTCTGGATTCTGCTCCTACATTTCTGGTTTTATATCTCTGAGCAGAACATGAAATCACATGCACACACTGTGACAAGTGAAAGACGGGACAGCAAAGTGGAGCAGAGATGTGAGCTGCGAGTTGGTCTGGGGGTCAGGGGTCAGACGTTCAGAACAGCCGAGCTGAGTCAGCAGCAGTCGTGGAGGAATGCAGGTACGCTCGTTAAGAGCTGGGGAAATCTCTAAACACGACACAAAGTCCGTTCCTTTGGCCAACATTTAGTTTATAAACCTGTTAAAAAAAAAAGATTAGAGGATGTGTTTTGCTGCTTTTAACATTTTATCATCACCGGCTGCTGAAAAACAAAGCCGGGCCGTATACGTTGTTGCCAACACAAACACGACTACTCGTTAAGCTGCGCAGATGTTGAGCTCACATGGGATGTGGTAGTCGCTGAGAGTCATTCCCAACACACACTCTGAGCATGAGACTGAGCAGATTAACCCGGTGGCTCACTTCTCAGGCAGCACGGTGGTGCAGAGCTGCCGCCTCTCAGCGAGAAGGTTGTCGGATCAAATCCCAGCTGGGGGCCTTTCTGGTTGGAGTTTGCATGTTCTCTCCGTACATGCGTGGGCTTTCTCCGGGTGTCCGGTTTCCTCCCACAGACCAAAAACATGCATGTTAGGCTGATTGGTAACTCTAAATTGTCCCTAGGTGTGATTGCTTGTCTCGTTTGTCCCTGGGATGGACTGTCCGGGGTGTCCCCCGTCTCACATAGTTACTGCTGGATATGGGCACCAGTGACCCCCGTGACCTGAAAAGGAAGAAGCGGATAAAAGATAATGGATGGATGGGCTCATATTTCATAAAATGATCTACAGCTCTGGCGTGTAAGGCGGCGGGCAACATGCATTCCTTCAAGAAATGTTCAGTCTTTTAACAATAATAAGATTTGTGAGGCAGACGATGTGTTTAAAGGTCTTTTATTTACAGTAAGTCCAATATATTTTTCCTAAATTAAACACAAACTCTGTCTCCCAATTTGTCTCCTCACCGTTTGTTGGTTGGTTTTGGGGGAGTGGTGGCACAGAGGTTAGAGAAGGTGGGCCTGTGATTGGAAGGTCACCGGTTCAACTCCATGAACCGACATGAAAATGTGTGTGGCAAAGGTGAAACACCTGCCTTCCTCCTCATTTGCCCCAGTCTGGGCCCTTGAGCAAGGCCCTTAACCCCCACCATCTGCTCCTCTGGGCGTCTGAGATGGCAGCTCTCTGCTCCACACACAGGGCTGTGGTAGCTCAGTGATCTGTGGTTGCATCAGTGTAAGAATTATGAGGAGGTCAATATTAATACTGACCTCTTTATCCTTAATTAATCTACTTATTCAGATTGAATAGTAAATTCACGGATTCTGTTCTTTTTCAGTTTACCCAATATTTCTGTGATCTTTATGATGGATAAATAAACAGAGCCATTAAGTGACAATGGACATTAACTTAGTTTGGTATGCCAGGCGACACTACCATTTATTTAAAATAAATCAACTAAATTAACACCATTACACTTGATTGACATGATTTCACTTTCTTTCAATTCAAATATGTCAGCACACTTAAATTTAACACAACAGACATAAATATTAGATGTTAAGCATATTTAGTCTGTGGGCTCTTTAACTTAAAAAATATAGTTTCCAGCTTAGGTTGAGAGGGAAAAATAGGAGGAAAGATTTAAGAAGAATTGGGAGGTTAAGAGAGGAAGTTTATCTTGCATTTATGAAACCAGATGACACTCTTCAGTACGCGTCCAGCTAAGATATCATCACACCTCCAGCAAGCAAACAGCTGCTCCTTTACCTTAAGACGTCCGCCTTGGTTCTGGTAAAGAGCTGTGGTCAACTTTAGACTGACGAGTCGTCGGTCCCGCAAGTCCAAGCTGGACTCCACGCGTGTTTACCTTGTCGGTGTCGGTGATACTCGCTTTCATCGGCAAAAGTCGTGGCAGTCGTGGTTTCTTGGCTCAAGATAATTTATTCCAGGAAGGAATAACAAACGCTCGTTCGAGGTGGACTCATAACAGCCTGTTATCAGTCCTTAGCTGAAGACGCAGGTCGTTAGCTCTTGACCAAAACGTACCCAGCTCTTTGGAAAGGTTCACATCTCTTTGAAATTCCCAGCAAACTCTGCAGGAACTTTCTCGTTCCTTCCAAACTCTTGCAGACTCTGCAGCCTCTTGCTGACTCCGCGTTCCAGCCACAGCTTAGAACTTAAAGCAGGATTCAAAGAGAGGAGTTCACTTGTCTTATCGCGACCCAAGGTTACAGCCAGAGCAGAGGGAAATTGTTTAGGAAAAGACAGAGCAGCTGGAGCCTTGTTCATGAAAAACAACGGATTAAACTGTCTTCTTATTTCTAAACAAAACAGTCGGGTCTCTGTGACCCGCAATTTCACCTTTAACATAGCAGTGAACACAGTTTAACTCTCACAGAATAACACAGCTTAAAAGCACACATCATGAAAATGACAAAAGTTATTCTTTTGATCACATCAGCCTAAAATCAAAGATAGAAATAGTCTCTTATTGGTGACTATGTTATCAGATTATAGCTAAATGAATGATTTTGTAGTAAATGTCTTGCTTTACTGAGAGGTCAGTAAAGGTCATCACTGGACAGTTCAAAAACCTTAATTTGACCCTGGGTAGGTCCACTACATCAGTAATGTCATCCGACGTAAAAAATAAATTCCCACGTCTTCGTGCGAGTTGGTTCACTGTGGTGACCCCTGAAGAAGTCAAAAGAAAAACTGTTTGGTTGTGATCCGGTTTTACTGCCGACACCTGTAATGGGAGACTTTAGCTGTTTAGCAGCATGTTAGTCACATATTTTATTTTATCTTGAAGAAAGCTGCGTTTTCTCTGCAGCTTCTGCCTGAACCTGTGAGTCAGTCACAAAGGGAGCGTTGTTTGTTTGTTTGTTTTTTCAGTCAAATCTTCATCTTTTTCTGGCTTTTTTATACAGTTGATTCTCATTTTTGCCACAATTCTCTGTGTGAGTGGTTGTACTGCTGATGGTCGATCCATCCTCTTTAGAAGATGAGGAAGATGTTGCATCTGTTTCTGAAGCAGCAGAATTGGCTCCAAGCTGAGATCACCAATCGAGAGTTGAAACAGATTCTTTGCATCTTGTTTCTTCAAATTTGCTGCATTCTCCAATAAACCCAGACATGTTATTTATAAAGTGAGGTGAATTCATTATTTATGAAATTTAGTTGTACCATTTAATTGGTCTGTTGAAATAAAAACTTTCAAAAGACCAGGGAGGCAATTACTAAGTATTAAAAAAAATTCTATAAAGTTTGGCTCTTTAGGAGATAAATGACTAAATGAGGCAAACCTTTCAATCTGAATCACACTAAAAATGTGTGTACCGTATTTCCGGCCTATGAGTCTGTTTTTTTTTTTTTAAACTAATTTTCA
>JBBPBX010005296.1:0-19822 GCA_038048925.1 Garcialebias charrua
CCAATTTTCAAAAACGGTGTAAAATGTTTATTTAATAATTATAGACCCATATCTTTGTTGCCTCAATTTTCTAAAATTCTTGAAAAATTGTTTGTGTCCAGACTGGACAACTTTCTTGATAAAAATGATATCTTAAGTGACAGTCAATATGGTTTTAGATCTAATAATTCAACATCCCTAGCACTTATGGAGTTGATGGAACATATTACAACAGCAGTTGATAATAAACAATATTGCATAAGTTTATTTGTAGATTTAAAAAAGGCTTTTGATACCATTGACCACACTATTTTATTAGAAAAACTGGAAAAATACGGTATTAGGGGCCCAGCTTTACAATGGATATCAAGTTATTTGACAGGAAGAAAACAGTTTGTGCAAATTGATGATGTCAGATCTCATCTGTGTGATATTTCATGTGGAGTTCCTCAGGGATCGGTTCTTGGATCTAAGTTGTTTATTTTGTACATTAATGATATAATCAAGGTGTCTGAATTCCTAAATTGTGTTATGTTTGCTGATGACACTACCTCCTTTTGCTCGGGTGGAGACCTAAATCAAACTTGTGAACTTATGAAGAGGGAGTTTGCTAAACTACAAACTTGGTTTAAACTAAATAAGTTATCTTTGAATGTTGAAAAAACTAATTATATGATATTTAGTAAAAAAAAATCTCTGTGGACTTTCCTTTTCAAATTGATGGCGTCGAGATACACAGAGTAAATGAAGTCAGGTTCCTTGGAGTAATTATTGATGATAAACTGTCATGGAAGCAACATATTAACCTTGTAAGAACTAAATTATCAAAGTCCGTGGCAGTATTGTATAGGGTAAGGGACTTCTTGAATGTAAAAGCTCTGAGTTTGCTATACAACACAATTATTGTACCACATTTGATTTACTGTGTTGGTGTTTGGGGTACTGCTTGTAAAACTTTAACCCAGTCAATTTTCATTTTACAAAAAAGAGCTGTAAGAATTGTCTTAAGAAAACACTATTGTCATCCTTCTAGTATTTTGTTTTATCAAATGAAATCGCTTAAGTTCTATGATTTGGTGGATTACTATATTTTACTAATTATGTTCAAGGCTCAGAACAACATACTACCACCACACATTCAAATATATTTTACTAAAAGGATTAGTTGTTACAATTTAAAGGGTATGGACATTTTTGTTAAACCGAAGTATCGAACCAGCTTGAGGGGTAGATCAACTTCTATAAAAGGCATAAGTTTATGGAATAGTTTGGACTGTGATATTAAAAATGAGAAATCATTATTTTTATTTAAGAAAAAGATCAAGAATATTCTGTTAACAAGATATATATAAGTTTGTAAATATCTATTAATTATAATGAGTAATGTGACTAATTATATGTTCTTTGCTATGCAATTTTATTTTCATTGCTTGATTCTGTTTGTTTAAAAATGATTTGTTAAGAAGGGGCAGATATGATAAGATATTCTTCTTCTGCTACCTTTTATTTTATATGTATTTTATTTATTTGAATTTGAAATGGTATTTGTGTTTTTAATTATTATGAAATAAATATACGTTTAAAACAATAAAACAAAACAATAAAACTTAACCCCGAGTTGCTCCCGGTAGGTCTGGATGGCCTTGCAAGGCAGGCTACCACTACCGGTGTATGAATGTGTGAATGAATGGGTGGATGGCTGGTATTGTAAAGCGCTTTGGGGCTCCTCACAGGGGGCTAGAAAGTGCTGTATAAATAAGCTCCATTTACCATTAACCAATTTTTAAACTTACCCCAACGAGCTTCCATGAAGAAAGATACAAGATACAAGAGCTTTTATTAACATTGCACCAGTTCTCACCAATACAACGTGATAATGTATACACAGTCGTCCAGAAGAGGGGTAGAGAATGTAAAGCTGCTGCTTATTCAAACACATGACATGTTCTTCAGCGCGGCCTCTCTCATCCGTCTCGGGATGAAGGTCAAATCAGATATGGAAAAAGGAAAACACAATAGGTATCATTTGTGATATTCAAAAAAAGAATCTATCAAAGATTGCCTTAAGACACTCTATGATAAAGTCCCAAAAACTCTATCAGCATTAAGCACAACCAGACAAGACATTGTTGCAGTTTGACGACATGCAAGGAGATCAAAGAGTCTGTGAGTAACATTCAGATAAGCACAGTTCAGCAGTTGTTCAGCTTGGCGCTATCCGAGCGCACACACAGAGATCTCTGGGGGGGGGGGAGGAGGTCAGCAAGGTCTCTTCAGCTCTACGACTCCAGGAGAATAGTTTCCAGACAGCCTTCTTTTCAAGGTCGTGTGCAGAAACCAGATTAGATAGTTCTTTTGTTTATCTTCAATCCAGGCCACAGTGTTCTTTTTGACTGCAGCCTTCCAAGTCCAGGTGCTGTTCAGGTCCAAAATCGCCGAATCATATGAGGTTCCGAGCTACGAACCCCCATCTGTGCCCTGATTGAGGCCGGGCGGCTGTAAACGAGTTCCAAAGCGCACCGCAGGTCCGCGGTGGTCTACCGCCGCTCCCATCGTGCGATTCAGTTCGTACAACAGCTGGGATGAGGAGCTCACAGCCCGGATCAGAGAATCTTGCTGATCAGGAAGTTTGGCCAGCGCGCTGATAGCCGCCGAAGTCTTCCTGAGCTTCCAGTAGCAGACAGCTCCGCTGACGCCAAAAAACAGAGCAGCTGCCACCAATATCCCAATAATCCACAAATCTTCCACGTCTTCGACAGACAAGACGGTCAAACACATAGGTTGCCACTGTCCCCACGAGTCCATCATGTATCCGACAGCGTGCGTGTCAGAGGGGCAGACCGCTTCTCCTGGCCCGGTCCGCTTCGTGGAAAAAATCTTATCTATAGAGGAAACAGCCCAATTTATTAAATCCATCGCAAATTGGTTCGAGTGAGCGCTGAAGAGTCACAGACGAGACAAAAAGCAAGCAGGGAGGAGGAAAACTTAAGGAGGGTAGGAGCAAAAAGATATGCGACTTGCTTTGCCGAGAGCGAAAGTAGCCAGCCTCCTGTAAGAAACTTGGCATTTTTACAGTTGCCGCTGTCCGCTCGAGCGAACGATCACCCCAAACATAAAAAAAAAAAAAAACGTTTTAATCTCAACAAAGACTTTCGGAGCTGCAGTTCGGCTTAGGGCTGTGCGATATGACGATATATATCGTGGGGACGATAGAAACGTGTCTATCGTGCTACTTTCCTTCTATCGTCTCTATCGTGATAAATAAGAATAAAAAAATAACGGTTGCAAAGAAGCTTCATATTGTGGTTTTGCAAGATGACGGCGCTGCTTTATGTTTGACGCACGCGCGGGTTTGCGACGCATGGTTTACGTTGTTAAACTCGAGTTCAACAGTGACGCAGCCGGCATGAAGCCGGTGTCACCAGATATCTATGGGTGTCACAACATGGAGAAACAGCTGCGCAGGCAGCCCAAGAAGAAGAACTTTTACCAAAAAGAGGGGGAAGCTCACCTTGTTAGCTTCCATTATTTAGCTCCGCTGAAACTCGGAGACAAAATGGGTCCAGAGGACACGAAGTCCAACCGAGTCCGAACTCGGGTCCAGTTAACCAATACAAAACAGACCAGAGACACAACAGAACCGGAATCAAACGCAACGTTTTCTCTTTTCTGTTTCTTTGCCTTGTTTACTCCAGATTCCAGTCAGAGCGGATTTCTTCTTCGTGGGTTTTATTAGCAGCCGTTGTTTTACCGCCACCTGCAGGAAAAATTTGGACCAAAGTTTCTACTTTGGTCCAAATTTCCTTGTTCTTTTTGTTCACATTCTTATAATTGTAACTGTATCTGTAGTAAAATAAAATAAAAAATAAAATAAAAACTTTGGTCCAAATTTTTCCTGTACACACACACACATCGTGTTGTATATATACAACACGATGTGTGTGTGTGTGTGTGTGTGTGTGTGTGTACAGGAAAAATTTGGACCAAAGTTTTTTTTATATCGTGATATATATCGTTATCGTGATATAAAAAAGTCCATATCGTGATATATGATTTTTTCCATATCGCCCAGCCCTAGTTCGGCTCATGGAAAACCCACTCAAGTAGTAACGAGGCTCACGTACAGCTGATTTCATCTGCCCGGTGTACAAAAAAACAAAACAAACCGACCGGAAAAGGAGCCAGACACTCCTCCCACTGCGCGTCATCAGACACGTCTTCAGTGTGAACAGATTCTGGTGACAAGCGGCCAAAAGGGTGCGGCAAGAGCGTTTTGACGCGTTTGGTGGGAACCCGGCATAACCGCTGCCTTTGATACTGTGGACCATAACATTTTAATTCATTCATTCATTCATTCATTCAACCTTTATTTATACAGGCTAGCCTCGTTGAGCCACGGGGACTCATTTGCAAGAGGGACCTGTCTCACTCACACCAAGGGTCAATTTTAGAGTTACCAATCAGCCTAACATGCATGTTTTTGGACTGTGGGAGGAAACCGGAGCATCCGGAGAAAACCCACGCATGCACGGAGAGAACATGCAAACTCCACCCAGAAAGGCACCCGGACCGGGATTTGAATCGGGGACCTGTATCACGTTTACAGCACCAAGTGGGTATCTGTGGTACTGCACTGAACTGGTTTAGGTCCTATCTGGCAGACAGAACCATATCTGTGAACATAGCTAATTCTGAATCCTCCACTGCTCCTCTGTGCTTTGGGGTTCCACAGGGCTCCATTTTAAGGCCCCTGCTTTTCTTTCTTTTGGGATCAATCCTAAGAAAGCATGGATTTTTTCACTGTTACACTGATGATAGTCAGATCTATATGCCACTAAAAAAGAAAGATGCCTCCTCAATCAGGCCACTTCTGTTGTGTCTTGAAGACATCAAAGCTTGGATGTCTTTAAACTTTTTTAAATTTAAATGAAAATAAAACAGAAGTGATGGTGTTTGGTCCTAGTAGCTCTTGCGAACCTTGCCCTGTTGATCTGGGCCCTCTGGCACCACATGTAAAGAAAACTGTTTCTAACTTGGGTTTTAAATTGGATAGTGATTTTAAATTAGATTCCCAGATTGGAGCGGTGGTCAAGACCAGTTTTTATCACCTCAGATAGCTTTAAAAGTTCAGTATGTAATTTCTGGAACACGCTGGAACTTAGGAAAATTTTGAACAGAGACACGTTTCTGGTCCCTCCCCCTCAGAGCCATATATGGCTCTGTTACCCCATGCTCTGCTGAAATTCAAATTCAAGCTCTGTTTTTATTGGCTGATTCAAATTCAAGCTCTGTTTTTATTGGCTGGTTACAAACTCTGTTTTTATTGGCTGGTTAACGGTGGGTCACTGTGGCTTTTTAGAAATGCTTTTAGAGAAGCAAGGGGACAATAGTTTTTTTCAGAGATTACTTGTCTAAAATCAGTATGTCAGGAGGTAGTGACAGAGTGAAGAAATATGTTAAAAATATATTGTTAGAAAAATTCCATACAGCTCCTTTAAGGTAAAGCCGATCCTTACAAAACAGCAGCTGGAAACAGTAATCCATGCCTTCATCACCTCTCGGCTGGATAACTGTAATGCTCTTTGCCTTGGTGTCAGCCAGTCCTCTCTCACAGGTCTCCAGTTGGTCCAGAACGCTGCTGCTCGGCTTCTAACTGGAGTTCATAAGAGGGAGCACATCACCCCCACTCTGGCTTCACTCTACTGGCTGCCTGTTCAGTTTAGAGTTCATTTTAAGATCTTTTTATTTGTTTTTAAAAGTTTAAATTGTCTTGCCCCATCCTACTCTCTGAGCTGCTTCACCCATACTCTCCTGCTCGGTGCCTCAGATCAGCTGCTCCTGGAGGTGCCGAGGTCCAAACGGAGGCTCAGAGGAGACAGAGCTTTTTCTGGTGCTGCTCCAAAACTGTGGAACGATCTCCCTCTTCCCATCAGACGAGCTCCTTCACTGTCCAGTTTTAAAACTCTTCTAAAAACACATTTTTACTCACTGGCTTTTAGCAGACTGAATTTGTTCAGCACTGTTTTTATTGTTTTTATTGATCTTAATGTTTTAATAATTGTTTTAAATTTATGTGTTTAAATGTTCTTGATTTTATGTGTACAGCAATTTGTTGCAGCTGTGGTTGTTTTAAAGGGCTCTATAAATAAAGTATTATTATTATTATGTCCACTGCTGCGGGCTTTCTGCACATGACAGTATCCAGGAGGGCAGGCTTCCTTGAGTGCTGAGAACATGTTTGTTTGATGCCATGTTTCTGTGAGGCACAGTAATAATAATAATAATAATAATAATAATGTCACATTTGTCATCTGTGTATGTTTCCATACGACGAAATTAGTGTCTGCATTTAACCCAACCACCACCAGGTGGGGCAGTGGGCAGCTATTGAAAGCGCCCGGGGGGCAATTTGGGGGTGAGGTGTGCCGCCCATAGACACCACAAGGTATGCCGTGACTGGGGTTCGAACCTGTAAGTCCGAACAGCAATTCAGAATGTGGTCTTGTAAGAAGCTGGACTTGTTTGAAATAGACTGGGCATTAAACAGCTCCATTTTAATGTTCTCGGGCTTAGAATGACATTTTAAGGGCCGTGGCAGGCTGAAATCCACTCTAGATCTTCCATCCAGCCAGTAAGTTTCCATGCGATGACGTTTCCAAAACAACAAGTAGGAAGTGGGAGAGCATTCTGATGACGTGTGAGTGATGTGACGGAGCGTGCTGTGCAGACTGAAAGAATGGCGGGAGCAGTCCGGAAGTAAACAAACGTTCGGCGAGAGCTCCTATGAATGTGTCTTGGACGCAGAAGGATTCCCAGTTTTTTGAGGCGTGGAAGACACATTGGGGTAGTCCAGTTGTTAAGTGTCAACATTTGGGAAGATGTGTAAATCAGCATGGCCTTATCTCGGCCTTGTCCCGGGTTCACCCAAACAGCAAGCAAGTTGTCCATGCGTTTAAAACAAAGAATCTCACAGGAAAAAGAAAGATCTTTGCTGGCTGTCCTGGTAGAAGAACTGTTGGAGCCGGTGAGTCATGCTGAAAACTCCAAGAATTTTTATTATTATTTTGTATCAAGTCCACTGAGAAGTGAAGAAGCGGCGAACATTCAATGCCAGCATCCTCTCCAGCGTCTCCCGTTTTTGGGATTCATCTGATTTTCATCAACTGATCTTTGAGATCAGTTATCCGTTTTTGGGATTCATCCGCTTCTTTCAATAACGCGGCCACAGCAGTAGGTGAGCAGGAGTCAGCACCCTCCTCCACGCCGATGATCCTGATATTGTTACGGTGCGATCTTGACTCTAAGTCCTCACACTTGTCTTCCAACATGGTGACCTTAGTCGTAAGCTGCCCCAGAGTAGTTTTCCTGCCGGCGATGTCATCGGTGCAACCTGTGAGCGTCTCCTCCACATCCCCCACCATAGCCGTTAGCTTAACTAACAGCATCAGTAGCAGCATAGTCCCTTGCTAGCTGTGTCTTCACGGCTTGTAGCTCAGCTTTGATGGATGACAAAGCATCTCCAAGAACCTCTTGAAGTTCCTTCTTAATAATGCCGGTGATATCCTCCCTCAAAGAAGACAGTAGTTTGAGCTTTAGAGTGTCAGCGTCCAGGTTCGACTGAGTCGGGGCCGTTACGACACATGGTTCTTGAGGCGAAGAGGCCAAGGCCTGTGAGCATGACTTTAGCTACGTTTGTATAGTATGAGATTTTCCCCTTCCTGACATCGCCACGAGGTGTAAGAATTTATACACAAGACCAGACTGCAAAAGAGTAGATAACTAAAACTCGGTTTACAAGGAGAAGTACAATTGAATAATAATTTTAAACGAAATTGGCAGGAGCTACTGCCACCCACGTTCTACTCAATTGACCGCTCAACAGCGTCCCAAAGCTGCCGTGTTTTAACTCATCCTCTGCTGCCCATTTCTCCACTGTCTTTAATTGTTTAGATTCACAGCTCTCTGTCTCTCAGCACTGAGGAACTTTCCTCATATTTTGATTCTTTATGCAACACTGTTTTGAATGATGTGTCCCCAAATAAAACCAGGCGTTTAAAACCAAGATCTGACCCGTGGTTGAGCGACCATACCCATGCCATTAGACAGGAATGCAGGAGAAATGAACGCAAATGGAGAAAGGACAAACTACAAGTCTCTTTTGATATGCTGAGTTGGCATCGCTATCAACGAGCTGTGAAAACAGCCAGAGCAAAATATTTATCTGACATTGTTGTTGCTAACTCTCACAATCACTGTGTTCTTTATAATACAATCAACACTGTCTTCAATTCACACAAACCGGTTCCTCTTGAAACATCCAGATAACTTTGTGATAAGTTTCTTCAATTTTTTTGGGACAAAGTAACGAACGCTAGGGCTTGTATTTCTTTTCCTTCCCATGACCCTTCCATCCCGGTCCCCTGTCCTATGTTTTTTGATCATCTGGAGCCTATTTCTTTCTCCTATCTAGAGAAACTGGTCACCAGTATGAAATCATCGGGTTCCCCCCTTGATGTTGTACCTCCTTGTTTTCTTAAGGAGTTTTTTTCTACTGTTGGCTCCTTTGTCCTAAATGTGATCAATAGCAGCTTGATGTTTAGCGTGGTACCAAGCAATTTTAGACATGCTGTCGTGCAGCCATTGTTGAAAAAAACTGGCCTTGATCCAACCTCTTTGGCAAACTTTAGGCCAATCTCAAAGTTAACCTTTATATCCAAAATTTTGGAAAAAGTTGTTTACACCCAGCTGAAGGCCTTTTTGGATGAATTTAAAACTTTGGAGGTCTTCCAGTCTGGTTTCAAAACGTTCCACAGCACTGAATCTGCTCTTTTATGGGTTTTTAATGACATATTTTTAACACTGGATTCTGGAAACTGGTTTTTACTTGTGCTTTTAGATTTAACAGCTGCTTTCGACACAGTCGACCATGACATCCTTATCGCCAGATTGGAGCAGTGGGTGGGCATCACTGGCTCAGCTCTGCAATAGTTTAGGTCTTACCTTTCCAATAGAAGTTTCAGTGTCAAGATGGATAATTTTACCTCTGCTTCTGCTGCCCTCCCCTGGGGCGTAACCCAGGGCTCCATCCTTGGTCCTCTCCTCTTTTCACTTTATCTTCTGCCACTCTGTTCTATTTTCAGAAAGCATGGTGTGCAATTTCATTTATATGCGGATGACTGTCAAGTCTACTTCCCTTTAAAACATAAGTGCTCCACTCTGTCTCTCCTAGACTGTCTTGATGACATTAGAGGGTGGATGGCACTTAATTTCCTCCATTTTAATAAAAAAAGACTGAGGTTATCGTCTTTAAATCCAGTGGTCCTAACAGTACCACCACCAATTTGATTTTTCCTCTTTGGCCCCATATGAAAAATTGATTGTGTCAAATGTAGGAGTGAAAATGGACCCCTGCCTGAAACTTGACTGTCATATCAACAGCATGGTTAAGTACTCTTTCTTTCAACTGAGGCGCCTGTCAAAAATCAAGCCCCTCCTTTCTAGGTACCACTTAGAGAAAGTAATCCACACTTTTATTACTTCACGGCTGGATTATTGTAACTCTTCTGATCTGAGTTAGCCAGCCCTCACTCTCATGGTTACAGCTGGTACAGAATGCTGCTGCACAATTTTTGACTGGTACAAGCAGACGTGAGCACATCACTCCAGTTTTAATGTCCCTCTATTGGCTTCCTGTACAGTTTTGAATCTATTTTAAAGTTTTATTGTTTGTTTTTATGTCTTTGAATGGTTTTAGTCCCTCTTATCTGTCTGAACTGCTTCACCTTTACATGCCATCACGTGCTCTTAGATCCTTTGATCAGATGCTTTTAGCAGTCCCAAAAACCTTTTATAAATCCAGAGGAGACAGAGCCTTTTCAGCTCTGGCTCCTAAATTGTGGAACGAGCTGCGACTGAAGGTCAGGCCGGTCAAATCAATCTCTGTTTTTAAAGCTTGTTTAAAAACACTCATTGGCTTTTGACCTAGAGTGAGTTGGCATCTCTGTCTTGGTGTTGTATTCTTTTACTCGTGATGTTCTGATTATTTATATGATTGTTTTTATTGTTTTGTGCTTGTTTTTGTCTTTACACAACACTTCGTACGGCTGATATGTTGTATTTTATGTGCTTTCGAAATAAATTGGTATGGTATTAAGGGATAAGTACAGACTAGCTGCTTAACTCACTGCCTGGATTATGGTCTGTAATCCTCAGTAATCCCCTTACCCTACCCACTAGCTTAGTGGTTACTGCAAGGTATGTGGCTGGGGGCTTTAACCAGCCACTTACTACCCTTTTGACACTTTTGGTTGTTCTGTGTCGACGCTTGGTCTGATTTCCTAGATGCACAGCTGTTATTTGACACTCGTCAGTTTTTTTCTAATGCATGTCTCTTCCTTGACACTTGATCAGTCTTTCCTGATGCACGTCTCTTCTTTTTGGGGGTTCCTTTTCTTAAGAATGCCCTACATTGGATGCCATGTCATTTCTACCCAGTAGGGGTTGAACGAGTACATAATTTTTAACCTCGACATTAACATAAAAAAACTCGAACGGCGCTCGAGTAGCCGATGACGTCACAGTGTCTTATGATGCAAAATAAATAAATAAATATAAATGCATAAAAAACGTCTTTACAAAAAGAAAAAAAAGACCAACAAAACATTGGGAGCATTTATTATGCTCCTATCATTTATCATACTGCAGATAAGTCACAGGAAAAACAAAACTATTAGTTATTAATATTAATATTAAAAGTGAAAGTAAGGCCCCATTTGTTTTTAAGTTTCGGTTCAGCGGCTGAACCGAAACTTAAAAACAAATGGGGCCACAGCCACACCGTACCACCGCCTGCAGTGCTGTGCAATTTAGGTTTACTTTTAGAGATTGTGTTTATAGGTTTTTAATAGCTAGAGAGATGAATATTTGCTGCTTTTTGTTTGTGAAACGAGAGAGAAGACGCCGTTTCGGCCGTGTTATATATGTGACCTGCAATGCAACACTGCCCCCTGCTGTCACAATCTACTACGGTGTTCAAAGAACAGAAAATCTACAGGATGATTCAATGAGTAGCGCAATTTATAAAATTATAAACTGTTTTACCTTTTTGACAAGACGGCCTGCTCCATTAACATCCGTGCGCACACAGGAATCCATTTTGTAGCGTCTACTAAAAGCTAAAAGCTACCTCGCGCGCTGTAAAATGTGACGTACTACGGGTACCCGAGGTGGACAAAAAAGCCTTGATAGAAGTCAAAGCACTCGATCTGTCGAAAACTCGGGTACTCTGTTAATGCACTACTACCCAGTAATTATCACATGAGTTATGGCAAACCACACTGCAACCTTCTCTTCCAAGGGGTATAATGAACTGAGACTAATGCTTGAGTATTACCCAAAGCAATCTTAGGTTAGTTATACTTAAGGCTGTGTTGAAGGTGACTCACCCAGATTTGCTAACAACCGTCATTTGCAAGTCACACCCTTATCTTACCCCGTAACTCACCCAACCTAGCAGCCAGAGTTGGATCGTCGCGCATGGGGAAACTTGCATTCACAGTCGCCTACCTCCATTGTAGAATGGCTATTCTTACTGATCTGGTTGTTTTTGGAGTCTAGGTATAAGAATCCAGGATGTTGTTTATAATCAGAGCTAAGAAACCTTTTAAATACCTCCCTCTTTTATTAGAAGTGAACCAAGCTTCTCTAATCCATGAACATGTTCATGGATTAGAGAAGCTTTAATAGTCCAGAATTTTATCATTTATGTTTTGCTTTAATTAAGGATTTGCAGGGGAACAGCGTTTAATGATTACATTAAACATTGAGCAAACTGGAAAATAAAGAGCACATTTGGGTCTTAGGAGAACTTCCCATTGACTGACTTTGATGCTCTAAGGACAGGAAAACCATTGAGATGGAAATATCATAGCTCAGATGAACTGAGTTAGGGAACCTTGAGTCCTCGAGCTTTGATGGTCCACTGAGGGGAATCCACTGTACCTCACAGGGACGGCCATGCCCTTGGAGCCCCAAAAGCGCCAAGACCCCTAAATCTCCCAAAGTTTTTTAATCAACCAACAAGATCTTTCTCTAAGCAGTTAAAATCAATCTTAATAACATTCAGTCAGTGGAAATGGCTTTTGAGCAATGACTTTTAAACCTAAGATTCAAACATTACATATTTTCTTGTTATACTCATCATAATTAACAAACTTTTTCTAGATTACATGCATTTTATAACCACCCTTTGAGTTTAACTTTTATTCATACACTAATGAGTATTCACCAAGTGAGTTTCACATTTCACACACATACATACACACACACACATACACACAAAAAAGAGGGTGCAGCTGATACATTCAAGCAGAAACATGAGTCTCCTGATTCATCAATCATGAGGCGAAGATACCCAGTGACCATGTAATATGAGCTTCTAGTTGTTGATCATGAGTCACTCTACCCTCTATCCTCAGCAGGCCGATTTCAACAAAATTGTGACTTTACTTAACAGAGGAAACCAGAGTATCCAGAGAAAACCCATGCAAGCATGAGAAGAATGTGCAAACTTAACACAGAAAGACCTAGGTCCAACCGGGGATTGAACCCAGGACCTTCTTGCTATGAGGCAACAATGCTAACCACTGCACCGTTGTGCTACCTGTACTCTGAGCCTATTGAACCTGATACTCTTTATATTAAGGCTGGTAATGTGCCTATTGTACATAATCCTGACTCACTTTATACTAGACAATCAAATTTACCTGTAGAGAGAAACCAAAGTACCAAGTGTTTCGAGTACTATTTAAAAAAAGTAGGCCAGATTTAATACAGCAACACCTTGTAACCTAAATAAACAACAATTTATGGAATCATTTCATTACTGACCTCTGCACTGGATAAAAGAACCAGCATTTAATTTTACATTAACCATGTTTAATGGGACGTACATGGCGAAGCCACGTCCACCGCTCGGGGCTTCCAATCATTGCGCTTTGATCCTGGTCCCAAGACAGCTTCCCCCGCTGAGACGCTCCAAGCCGGAACAAAGAGAGATAAGTGTGTGGCTCCAAGGTAGCACCTCCATGCTGAGAGACTGTTTTGAGAATACAAACTGGTCTGTCTTCAGGGAGGCAGCTACTGATGGGAGCTCAGTGGATCTGGAACTTTATGCTTCCTCAGTCCTGGGTTACATCAGCACATGCTCTGAAAATGTATCCATAAAAAATATGTTAAATGTTACCTCAACAAAAAAAACCTGGTTAAATAAAGGAGTCTGCACCCTGCTAGCAGCCAGGGACAATGCATTCAAGTCCGGAGATGCAGAGGAGCTGAGAAAGAGCAGGAAAGAACTGGTTGATGGCATTAAGAAGGCTAAGGCCGAGTATGTACAGAGGATCGAGGGACAGTTCACCTCACAAGACCCACGGAGCATGTGGAGGGGCATCAAATGCATAACAGATTACAAAGGCAAGATCAAACAATGCCCCAGGGACCCATCTCTGCCTGATGCCCTCAATAAGTTTTATGCACGTTTTGAAGATCCAAACAGACCAGCTAGCACCAGACTCACCTCATCACCAGATGAAGAGCATCTCAGAGTGACCGCAGCAGAAGTGAGAGGCAGTCTCAGAAGGATCAACCCTCATAAAGCAACCGGACCAGACAACATCCCAGGGAAAGTTCTGAAGGAATGTGCGGACCAGCTCTGTGAGGTGCTGGCTGACATCTTCACCACCTCACTTTCACTGGAGTCAGTTCCCACCTGCCTGAAGACCGCCACCATCATCCCAGTCCCAAAGAGCTCCACAGTGACTGGTCTGAATGACTATAGACCGGTGGCCCTCACCCCGATAGTCGCTAAATGTTTTGAGAAACTGGTCATGTCCCACATCAAGACAACCGTCAACATCAACGAGGACCCTCATCAATATGCATACCGCGAGAACCGATCAACAGAGGACGCCATCTCCTCTTTGGTCCACACTGCTCTCACTCACCTGGATCAGAAGGACTCATACGTGCGCATGCTCTTTGTGGACTTCACATCTGCCTTCAACACCATGATCCCCCAAACTCTGATAGACAAACTATCCACACTTGGACTAAGCCCCTCCGTTTGTAACTGGGTCTAGACTTCTTAACAAACAGACCACAGTCCGTGAAGATCCACAACTTCTCCTCCTCCACCATTACCCTCAGCACTGGCTCTCCTCAAGGATGTGTGCTGAGCCCTCTTCTGTTCACTCTGCTCACATATGATTGTACAGCCACACATCCAGGCTGTCATATTGTTAAGTTTGCAGATGATACAGCGGTGGTGGGATGCATCACAAACAATGATGAGTCCAGCTACAGACAGGAGGTGGAACACCTGGAGAGCTGGTGCAAAGAGAATAATCTTCACATGAATGTGAAGAAGACAAAGGAGATGATTGTGGACTTCAGAAGGAACAAACACACCCATGCCCCACTGAACATAGGTGGATCTGCGGTGGAGGTGGTCTCCAGCTACAAATACTTGGGTGTACACTTGAATGATAACCTCAGCTGGAGCAACAACACCACCAGCCTGATCAAGAAAGGTCATCAGAGACTCTACTTCCTCAGACGGCTGAGACGAGCTGGTCTGAGCAGCCCAGTTCTCACCTCCTTCTACAGGTGTGCAGTGGAGAGCATCCTGTGCTCCAGCATCAATGTGTGGCATGGAGGCTGCACAGTTGCAGAGAGGAAAGCTCTACAGAGAGTGGTGAAGGCTGCACAGAAGTCTGTTGGAGTCAGTCTCCCCACCATCACAGACATTTACACCTCCAGATGCAGGAAAAGAGCCACCTGCATCATGAAAGACCTCACTCACCCAGCACACTCACTCTTTGCCCCACTCCCCTCAGGACGGAGGTTGAGGAGCATCAAATGTAGAACCACTAGACTGAGGAACAGCTTCTACCCTGAGGCTGTTAGACTCATGAATAAATAAATAATGAGAATAATCACTGCAAAATATCACATCATGCTGATGCTGATCTGTTTTCTTGTTGCTGTGTTCATCTGTGACCATCTGCTCATACAGACTCATGTTCGTGCTGCTGTTTATAATGATGTTTTTCCACTACATTAGGGCTTAGTGTATTACTAGTTGATGTTTTTCTAGTTAATCCTAGATGTTATTAATGTTCTTCTCTTGCATTTGTTGTTGGATGTAACTGGGACCCCGTGTACATAATCTCGTTTTCATCACATGTACCACATGCGGTGCAAATGACAATAAAGACTCTCTGACTCTTTATTTAACTAGCAAAATTATAATCTAATTGATAATTTTATAAAGGGCCCTATAAAGGTCCTAAAAGTATTTAATTCAACTTTTTATGTGCATATCCCTTTAAATCTAACTCAGTATTTGTGTTTGTGTTTTTCAGAAACATTGATCTTTAATGTGGAGAAGATGATGGACAGTAAAGACATGATGGGCATGCTCAGAAGCCATGAATATGGATCCAGCCAGTGATTTGCCCTCAACCAAATGTCCTAGCCTTCTGTCCCACTACTGTCACAGCTCAGTCCAGGATTCAAGTATTGTAACACAGATAAGCAAATACTTTGATGCCATCTGTGACTCTGATGCTAACAAGGCTCTTGTCTTCTGGGAAAAAAAATATGCCAGATTTCCTCAACTCCACAATTTAGCAATGACGGTAATGTCAGTCCCTGCCTCCTCTGCACCAATGGAAAGGGTTTTCTGTCGAGGAGGCATTTTAATGAGACCCCATCGTGCACTTAGACCACAGTATGTTGCAATCATTCATGTTCCTAAAATGAAATGAAACCTTACTTTAAACAAATTTCCATTCATGTAACTTTTTAGGTGTATATCTGCTACTTTATTGAAACCACTGTGCAACTATATGGTTATCCTTGGTCTTGAGCTCGGACTTATGAACAGTGTTTTGCCACTGCAGTTTTTTAAGGCTTGGCATGTGATGAAACTGCTTCTAATTTAACAGTTGTGTAATGTTATTGTTAAATCACATGAAGTTAGGTCACTGAATATCTGATTTCTTTGTTATGTAGCTTTGAAAATTTATAAACGCTGATATATTAATTCAAAAGAAAAAAGAGTTGCAGTATGTAACTTTTATAGAAAATGTTATAATAAAATATTCTATTTTATTTTATTTGAGGTCTTGGTCTCGACTTGATCTCTGACTCTAAAAATCTTGGTATTGTCTTGGTACACTCTGGTCTTGGTCTTGACTTGGTCTCGGGTTAGGTGGTCTTAAACACAACAATAGATATCAGCCAAAAATCCAATATCATGCATCCCTAACATACCTAACAAAGAGAATAACCTTCACATGAATGTGAAGAAGACAAAGGAGATGATTGTGGACTTCAGAAGGAACAAACACACCCATGCCCCACTGAACATAGGTGGATCTGCGGTGGAGGTGGTCTCCAGCTACAAATACTTGGGTGTACACATGAATGATAACCTCAGCTGGAGCAACAACACCACCAGCCTGATCAAGAAAGGTCATCAGAGACTCTACTTCCTCAGACGGCTGAGACGAGCTGGTCTGAGCAGCCCAGTCCTCACCTCCTTCTACAGGTGTGCAGTGGAGAGCATCCTGTGCTCCAGCATCAATGTGTGGCATGGAGGCTGCACAGTTGCAGAGAGGAAAGCTCTACAGAGAGTGGTGAAGGCTGCACAGAAGTCTGTTGGAGTCAGTCTCCCCACCATCACAGACATTTACACCTCCAGATGCAGGAAAAGAGCCACTTGCATCATGAAAGACCCCACTCACCCAGCACACTCACTCTTTGCCCCACTCCCCTCAGGACGGAGGTTGAGGAGCATTAAATGTAGAACCACTAGACTGAGGAACAGCTTCTACCCTGAGGCTGTTAGACTCATGAATAAATAATCAATATGAATAAACTGCAAAATATCACATCATGCTGATGCTGATTGTTACGACCCGTGAAGGCAATAACATATTCAAAGGATGCAGGAGAAAAGGTTAAAAGATGTTTATTTTTACTATAACTAAAAATCTGCTCCAGGTCGCCAGGTACGTCTTCGGATCAGCTCTTCTGGGGTCTGGAGCCCACCTTCACCTCTTCAGGCGTCCTTAGGAGAAATAATAAATTAAAAAAACTAAGTAACAAACGAATGGTGGGTCAGTGAGTCAGGCCAAACTGAGGAAAACGCCGTAAGACAGATCCATACCGTTATGGGGCCGTCGAAATCCTCTAGGCGGCGGACTATGGTCATAAAGCCAAATAAAACTCCTATAATTGGAAAATGATGAAAAACAGGACTATCCACACTCACTGACCAAAAGTATCAAAGGAATGAAAATAATAATAATAATAACACAAATCCCTGCCCAGCCCTGAGGCTGATAAAGAGTCCAACAGGTTTCAAAAAGGTTTTAAAAAAAAAAGATCACAGCAATCAGAAGTACCAGAATCCTCAGAACCCTCAGGCGGACCTGTGATTCCTCTCAAAGCACTCAATACTCTAAAGCTAGAGTCCACACACAAGCTTCTGTTAGCTTAATCACACACACTCTCCAGGGAGAGTACTCCTACTTAAAGGCCAGGAGGGACGGAGGACCTCCTGGAGTTAAGCCCCCAGTATAGCTGTCCGTTGTGTCCAGCGCCGCTGGACTCACGTGTGCTACGCACCGGCAGTTCATTTATACTCTGTGCAAGCGTAGCTCTCTGGAGTGCAGGCTCCAGCAGCTGCAACCGGGCAGAGCAGGACAAATTGAGGTCGCTGGTTGGTCATTTGCTGACACGCGAGGCAGTTTATCAACGCGCGCGTAGTAAAATTTGACCTTGGCGCGTTCACGCCCGCGATCAAAGGCTTTTGCCATGGCGCTCACACGGCGCTGACATGGCGTGCCGCGGTGCTCGGATTAACGCGCAGCTATACTGGGGCCTTTACACTCACAATCAACCTGCAGCTCTAGCAGCTCAGGTTAAACACACTGGCATGATACCAGTAACCTGCTATTTCAGGCCACACTCTAGTATGAAGAGTCACCACTGCCTATGCAGCTTAAAGCACAAATGTTCAGAAATGGGTGGAGACACTACTGAACATACACAGAGCACTAAAAGCAATCCTTACCCAAAACATGCAGCAGACCCTAAAAGAGTCTCTGCATAAACCTCCACACACACATACAACTCTAAGAATCTAGAGTCCTTATCTCCTCAATGGAGCTTAATCACAAACGTTTAGGAGTGGGCAGAGAACACACCTAAACCACACAAAGTGCACCAAAAGCACTAAGAACAAACCGTACAGCAGGCTCTCTCACCAGAAAACCTCTGCACCCAACCTCTGCAAAGAGCTACTGCTCTGAATTGGTTTAAAAATAGGCGTGTCTGTAGCAACTCTGCAGCATGGAGTCATCAGGCTGATGACAACCAGCTGTGTTAAAAGGCAAAAGCATGACTGCTGATGCAGGCTGACAGAGCAGGCTACGTAACACTGATCTGGTTTCTTGTTGCTGTGTTCATCTGTGACCATCTGCTCATACAGACTCGTGTTCGTGCTGCTGTTTATAATGATGTTTTTCTACTACATTAGGGCTTAGTGTATTACTAGTTGATGTTTTTCTTAGTTAATCCTAGATGTTATTACTGTTTTTCTCTTGCATTTGTTGTTGGATGTAACTGGGACCCTGTGTACATAATCTCGTTTTCATCACATGTACCACATGCGGTGCAAATGACAATAAAGACTCTCTGACTCTGACTCTGACATACATACATACATACATACATACATACATACATACATACATACATACATACATGCATACATGCATACATGCATACATGCATACATGCATACATACATACATACATACATACATACATACATACATACATACATACATACATACATACATACATACATACAGTCCCCGACTTACGAGCACATCAACATACGAGGTTCCGGACTTACGAGCACATCGACATACGAGGTTCCGGACTTACGAGCACATCGACATACGAGGTTCCGGACTTACAAGCACATCGACATACGAGGTTCCGGACTTACGAGCACATCGACATACGAGGTTCCGGACTTACGAGCACATCGACATACGAGGTTCCGGACTTACGAGCACATCGACATACGAGGTTCCGGACTTACAAATATGCATCTCATTTTTAAAAAAAAATACTTTTTTTAAATCTTTTTTTAATAAATGAATACATGTACAGTACTGTACAGTCACCAAGCACTTAGCCTATCCTAACACAGTTTTTAAAGATGGAGTGAGTTGAATTGTCTCCCTTTCACATAAAGTGAAAGTGAAAGTAGCTCCCTTTATGTGAATGGAGCCTGCTGGGGAGGAGGGAGACAATTCAACTCACTCCTTAACTGTGTTAGGATAGGCTCAGTGCTTGGTGACTGTACAGTACTGTACATTTATCTATTTATAAAAAATAATAAAAAAAATATTTTTTTAATAAATAGATAAATGTACAGTACTGTACAGTCACCAAGCACTTAGCCTATCCTAACACAGTTTTTAAAGATGAAGGAGTGAGTTGAATTGTCTCCCTCCTCCCTGCAGGCTCCATTCCCATAAAGGGAGCTAGCTCCCTTTATGTGAAAGGGAGACAATTCAACTCACTCCTTCATCTTTAAAAACTGTGTTAGGATAGGCTAAGTGCTTGGTGACTGTACAGTACTGTACATGTATTCATTTATAAAAATTAAAAAAATTGTGATCCTACTTACGAATTTTCGACTTACGAACGGCCCGTAGGTACGGAACTCGCTCGTAAGTCGGGGACTACCTGTATTGTATGT
>JBBPBX010005296.1:19863-72647 GCA_038048925.1 Garcialebias charrua
TATATATTGAACGCTCTACCGCCAGACCTTCGAAACACCACCTCCCTTTCTCTGTTCAAGACTGCCCTGAAAACACATCTCTTCAGACTAGCTTATCATTGACTTTACTAAATGTATTTTTATTATCTTGCATTTTATATCCTTTATGTATTTTATATTTGAATTTGTCGCTGATAATGTTTGATCTGTATTACACTGTATTGGTTTGTTAAGTGTCCTTGGGTGTCCTGAAAGGCGCTTTTAAATAAAATTATATATATACACAAAGTACTCTGCTCTTTGCCACCTGCAAGCACCTTTGGCCATGCCCACTTCTCCCCTCTTTGCAATGAACAGCTGATAATGCACAGAGAACAGCTGATCAGCTGCAGCAGGAAGTTTATCCTGCATTATGGGCTGCACAAATGTGCAGGAGGTGCTAAATAATTTTAAATAATTTATTTTAAATAAAAATTCCATGCGGATCGTGCGGCTCATCAATCAGCCAGTTGTTTACAGGGAAGCTGATCTGTTCTCAGTAGTTGACAGTGTAGATGTGTAGCATACATGTGCAGTTCGAAAAGGGTCCATCGCACATACTTTACTCAGATCCTGTAGCTTCTGTGAGGGCTTTTAAAACAAATTTATCTCCATAATTGGCAGCACGGTGGCACAACTGGTAGAGCTGCTGCCTCTCAGCGAGAAGGTTGCCGGTTCAAATCCCGGTCCGGGGCCTTTCTGGGTGGAGTTTGCATGTTCTCCCCGTGCATGCGTGGGTTTCCTCCGGGTACTCCGGTTTCCTCCCACAGACCAAAAAACATGCTTGTTAGGCTGATTGGTGACTCTAAATTGACCCTAGGTGTGAGTGTGAGAGTGGATGGTTGTTTGGTGTGAGTGAGACAGGTCCCTCTTGTAAATGAGTCCCCGTGACTCAACGAGGCTAGCCTGTATAAATAAAGGTTGAATGAATGAATGAATGAATGAATAATAAGCTTGGAGCAGTGCTCCCTGATGATGGCTGACAAACCAAAATCTTTCAAACAGGTGAAACATTAACATCGTAGTTCAGTTTAATAATGTGAATATAATATCAGCCACCCAAGTCTTTTCATGTGAAATCATTCATTATCGTCATCATTCATCATTCGTGTGAAGTTTCCTGCAGGCTGAAGGACAGCAGCTCCCCCGGCTTCTCTGCAATCCTATAACATCAAACGGATCCATTTTTTGAGCCAGACTAAATGTGTGTCCCTCTTCCTATCAAATTCGGTTTTCAGTGGACTCAAGAGTGCTGTACGGGACCATCCTAAAAATTATTTTGGTCCAGGACCGTCTGCTTCCCACCCACCGGTCATTCCAAGAGCAGACTACTGGCCAGGTGGCCTCTCGAGCGGGGGAGTCGTTGTACGAATGTCCGGCATTTTTTTCCTCCAGACTCCAACTGAAATTTTCATCTGGACCTCTGTGGTTCTGCTGGTTCCTGTCAGGATTGCTATGTGCTATTGCGCCAGCTTTCTATTGGACTGGCTCCTCGTGCATGTCTGCTGTCAGCCGTGGGAGAAGTTGACCCGAATAGGATCAGAATCGAACCAAGCCGGGCAGTGGGGGGAATTCGACCCGAATGCAGTCGATCTCTGTTTCAGTGTACAGCCCATTATCTTTCATCAAAGGATCGGCCACCTCTGTGGGATTTGTTGTTGGCCATGGAGGAGCCTGATGGAACCGAACCAGAACAGAACCGAGCCAAGGCTGCTCCAACTTCTCTAGTAAGTTCTGATCATTGTTCGTCTGGAGGAACCCTTTTGTGCTGGGAAGTGCCGAGGAGGAGCTGCTCGAAGGAAAACCGGAGTCTGCGTAGGAGTTCTGCTAGGCTTCCATCTGAATTTCACCTGGATTAATTGGATTCATGCAGGTCCACTGGTTCAGAGCGGGTCAGCTGAAGGTTTAGTTCCTGGATCACGCTTGTAACTGCCACAGTTTGTTTTATGTTTCACATTCATATGGCTTGTACTTTGTTTTATTGTATGTAGTTTTACTTGTCACCTGTAGTTGGCGCTGTGTTCAGGTGTGAAAGGTAACGCTGTATTCAGGTGAAAAGTACCAGAAGAAGTCAGTTACAGTAGTAGAAAGGATGTGAGTTTCAGCTAGTAAGCACGGACCTTTAAGTTGAAGAAGAGTTCTAAGAAGCTGAAACTGAAGAAACAAGCCTAATTCCTTTTAGTAGCACACAGCCAACGAGGTATGTTTGTTTAATTTCTGTATTTTGTTTTGCTTAGTGTACAAGCATTTGATATGAATATTTGTTCTTTATTTTCCTTAATAGTTAATTGCTGTTTACTTTGTGTATCTTCTTTAGTTTTCACGTGTCGAATCCCAATAAATTCATCAGTTTGAGGAAACCACTTGTGTCTGAGAGTGCTTAAAAGGAGTTATAGTGAAAACTCGACTGATCAACGAGCATGAGTGGAGAAACTGCAACGTGAAGCAGACCCCCCATCCCACCCCCGAGCTGAGAGCATGCGGTCAGAACAAAGGACCAGCCAACTCGTCGGGGCATGAACAGCACGTGCACGAGGCGGAGCTGCAATCAAGAGACATTTGAGCCGGGAGCGCGCACGCAGGGACGTAAGGAGAGCACAGTGAGAAGCAGCTTTCAAGATAAGGTCACAAAGCAGCAAAAAGGCAGCTGTGTGGAGCTTGAGAGCTGATAAGGCAAACTGTGATTCAAAACAAGGTTCTTGCAGCAAACTCTGGTTTATCTGTTTATAATTTGACAGCTTCATCACATGTATAAGTTTTAAAGTACTGTATAGTATTCAAGTTAAAAGGTTAATATCATTTTATTTAGCATTTAGTAGTACATTTTATATGTAAATTTAAGGTTTTTGGAGGAATGCTATTTTTATTTGTTTAGAAGGATTAAGTGTACAGTATTTGATAATATTCAAGTACATTTTTACCCAACACTACTACAGTTATAAGTTACATTGCCATTACAAGTAATTAATGTTTTGTTGACTATTAGATGTTAAAAGAGAAATTCAGTTTACAACTTTTCTATACAAGTTTATTTAGTTGTTGGACATTTAAATGACTGAGCCAAATCAGGCACCGATTCCACTTGAGACTAGAACAGACTCTCAAATTAATATTGAAGGACAAGAAGTTAACCCTGAAGCTTCACAAAATCCAGTGTCTCAACTAAGGAGAAGCACAAGAGTCAAAACTTTTACAGAAAAAGGGAAAGAAATGCAAGATAATAAAGTCAAAGGGCTTCAGCAGAGATTTGATTACATTTTTGCAAAATGGAGAACACATGCCAAATCATCTAAGCAAGCACTGTCACAATCAGAACCTTTAAATGAGGACATTCTTAATGACATTATTGGAGATGTTACAGGCCTCTCTGCAGACGTCCAGCGAGTATACAACGAGCTACGCCAACATTCACCTCCTGACCAAGAGACACGTCGCAAAGTAGACGTCTGTGTTCAAGTCTCAAAGTTCATCGTATCCAAGGCGACAAGTTACATGGATGGAAAGGTTACAGAAGAGAAGCAAGGTTGGCCAGATGTAGGCTCCCTCTTTCATTCAACTCTCAGTAAGTCATGCACCTCTCAACATTCCAGTCTATCCTCTGTAAAACGCCAGGAAGCAGAAGCAGAAGCAGCTGCGAGCCAAGCTATTCTAGAAGTATTAGAACAACAAGAAATCGAACAGATGGAAATTGAAAAACTTGAAGCTGAAGTTAGAAGAAAAGCAGCAGAGCAAAAATCCTTAGCCAGAAAACTTCGTTTAGAAAGAGAAGCAGAGGAACTTAAGTTGAGAATGCAAAGAGAAGCAGAGGAACTTAAGTTGAGAATGCAAAGAGAAGAAGATGAAGCTAAGTTGAAGGCTAAACAAGAGGAAGAATATACTGTCTTACAAAGATTACTTGATGAAAAGAAAAGAAAGTTTCAGCACTTAGAAAAAGTGAAAGATCTACGTGCAGCACAAGCAAAGATGCAATATGACTCATTAAGTTTGCCAGAGGAGCATAAGTTGAGCATAATAAAGCCAACTACAGAAAGTAAGGCCTTTGAAAATGTAACTGCTCCACTTCAAAGGTACATTAGCTCACAAGCACTGCTCCCAAGAGAAATTGTGTCAGGCGGGGAAGATGAGCCTTACGCCCAACGCACAGATCTCGGCTGGAGCATAGTTGGCCAAAGCAGTCCATACCTGAACCATGGAGAAGCCATTTGTGTCAGTCATCGTATCATAGTGAGGAAAGTCATTCCAGATCACAAACCTTCTGTTGATCTTCAGAGTGAAGTCCACTACATAAACAGAACCAAAGTAAGAGATGTTACTTCTTCAGAGATTGTTGAAGCAATGGAGTTGGACTTCTCAGAAAAGGAGATGGATGACAATCATGTGTCTCAACATGAGCTCAAGTTTCTTTCAAAACTCAAAGAAGGCATCAAACAAAACGAAAGTGGCCACTATGAAATGCCACTGCCCTTTCGTAAAGAACGACCCAAGTTTCCGGATAACAAAGTAAGCGCAATACACCGCTTGAAATGTCTGGAGAGAAGGTTAAGAAAGAACAAAACATACTACAATGACTACATCAAGTTCAAAGATGATATAATCTCCCAAGTTGATGCAGAAAAGATTCCTGAAAAAGAGTTAAACAGCAGTCCTGTGTGGTATATTCCACACCACAGGGTTTATCACCCACACAAACCAAAGAAAATCCAGGTGGTATTTAACTGTTGGGATGAGTACCAAGACACATCCCTCAATGACCATCTGTTAACTGGCCCGGACTTGACAAACACATTCGTGGGTGTTCTCGGTCAATTCTGCAAGGGGTCAATCGAAATGTGTGGTGTTGAACAAATGTTTCACCAATTTGGAGCAAAAAGAGAAAACCAGGAACATCTGTGCTATTTATGGTGGGAGCAAGGAAACCTGGACATGAACCTGTCTGTTTACCCAATGAAAGTCCACTGTTGCTTACTAGTGGAAAATGGTTAAAGTCACAGAAGTATACCCTGGATCAGATGATAGGGTGAGGAAGGTCCGACTGTTAATTAGTGAGAGTACATTAGTCAAACGTGGTAAACGTACAACAAAGACAGTTTCACTTGACTGACCTGTACATAAGGTTGTTGTTTGGCTTGAAGCACAGTGATATTTTTTGTTTGTTTCATTTTTAGAGTAAAGTGTCAGTTCGATTTAGAGAAATCCCACATACAGGATGTGTGATTTGGTGGGAGTGTAACTGCCACAGTTTGTTTTATGTTTCACATTCATATGGCTTGTACTTTGTTTTATTATATGTAGTTTTACTTGTCACCTGTAGTTGGCGCTGTGTTCAGGTGTGAAAGGTAACGCTGTATTCAGGTGAAAAGTACCAGAAGAAGTCAGTTACAGTAGTAGAAAGGATGTGAGTTTCAGCTAGTAAGCACGGACCTTTAAGTTGAAGAAGAGTTCTAAGAAGCTGAAACTGAAGAAACAAGCCTAATTCCTTTTAGTAGCACACAGCCAACGAGGTATGTTTGTTTAATTTCTGTATTTTGTTTTGCTTAGTGTACAAGCATTTGATATGAATATTTGTTCTTTATTTTCCTTAATAGTTAATTGCTGTTTACTTTGTGTATCTTCTTTAGTTTTCACGTGTCGAATCCCAATAAATTCATCAGTTTGAGGAAACCACTTGTGCCTGAGAGTGCTTAAAAGGAGTTATAACGCTGTTGACCTCTGTTGATCTGAACCGAGGCAGGACCATGCCTTCCAGAATGAGAGGATTTTCTGGCAGCTTGCTTTGTTCTTCGCTGTATAATATCAGTTTCTGCCTGTTGTTTCTGGGCCCAGCATCTATTCATCATGAGAGCAGCTGAGCAATTCATCTACAGGGGTGCTCAAGCTTCCCTCAGTCCAATTCAAACTACAGTTGGACCACCACGTTTGACCCGTTGGCCCACTTGACCTATGATGCTGAGGTCTGAGACTTTTCTGCACCATTCACATTATTTCCATCATTTTCAGATCTCTGCCTATCTGGAGTCACTGAACCTTGTTAACACATCTGGATCTGCCTCTCCCTGCAAACTTCACTTTTCTGGGTTCTGGCTAACTGTGTCATTATTTACGCTTCTCATGATTCAATTATGGGGGCTAATTGTCACAATATTAACTCCTGTAATTACACATGTCACAAAAAACACAAGAAATTACATGCATGCTCCTACAAGCACTCTGCAGTTGCTGGGTGCTGTCTACCATGTGGTAAGATTCACAACTGGCTGTAACTACCATACCCACCATTGCACCCTTCTCTGGTTAACTGGACACCATTAACTTCACGCAGGCTCTCCCACTGGTAACTTTTCATCTTTAAATTACTTCTCGCTCTGTTGCCTTCATACATCTCCTCCTCCTGAGAGTGTCAGGAGTTGCTCAGAGAATGAGATTAAACCCAGTGGTGCAGACAGAATCTCTAAGGCCAGGAAGTTATAAAAATAAACACATTAATAATAATAAACAAATAGCTGTTGTGGCAGCAAAAACACTTACATAAATCAGGAACGAGAGACACAGGGAGATACCAGATGATGCGCCGACAAAGGACAAGACCAACTATATATATACACAGACAAGACAGGACATAATTACAAACACCAAGTTGCTCCCGGTAGGTCTGGATGGCGCCTTGCAAGGCAGGCTACCACTACCGGTGTATGAATGTGTGAATGAATGGGTGGATGGCTGGTATTGTAAAGCGCTTTGGGGCTCCTCACAGGGGGCTGGAAAGCGCTATATAAATAAGCTCCATTTACCATTTACCTGGAAACACAAGGATGAATTCAGTTTAAATAATTAAGGAGACACAAGGTGCACAGACAAGGGATGGCCACAGGATGGAGCCATCCTTACAGAGAGTGCAGCTCCAGCATGCACTCTCAGGACATTTTTACATGCAGTGTCCCCTCATTGTGGACTGAACTAGGCAAAAGGACCTTCTCCTAATTTGCTCCAGTTTCCTGGAATATCTTGCAAAAAGATCTGAAGCTGTCGGCCTTGACCTCTCTAAGTGGCTTCAAACATCTGTTAAGTTCCTGGCACAAACCAATGCAGACATGTTCCTGTTTTTAGTTTTCTACACCGCCTTATAATCCAGCTGTTTTTTGCTACTTTTCCTTTTTACCATTTTATTTTCACTTGTTAAAAAAAATTATGCATCCTTCATGATTGTCTATTGTTTTCGTTGTTGTCCACTATTGTCACTTTGTTCAAATTCAGGTCTCTCTTGTAAATGAGTCCCCGGGGCTCAATAGGATTAACCTGTATAAATAAAGGTTGAAGGGGAAAAAATCAGCTGCATTTCAAAAATAAATTTGTGGAAGAGGGAGCGAGCTGAGACTCGCTATGCATTCCTTCAAAATTTAACAAGATAACCACCTAAAATCAATTATTTGATTTTTCAACATAAAGTAAAGGTGTGTCTCAGTTGAGCTTTTGCTTAATAAATGCACTTTAATGGTCCAATCAGCTGTATTTTTCTTGGGCGTCGTGGCGAAATGAAGCTGATTTGATGTTTGCTCCAAGAGTTCTGGTGCATGACGAAGGTGGCTTTGTATGGCAAGCCAAGTATCTCATTGGTAGCTACTTTTACCTATTAATGAGACACTTGGCTTGCCATATTAGTCAAGGGCTCTCTAGTGGCTGAAATGTGTTCAATATTTTCCATGTCAGAATGAATGAAATCATTAGATCTCAGCTAAAAACTTGGGTTATAAATATGTGGAAAAAAGCATAAATACAACGCTTTGCTGTATAAGTCGCAGGCATGTTAATTTATGCACAAAAAAAACTGCAACTTATGCGCTGGAAAATACGGTATATGCAAAACTGGTAGATATGTGTGAAAATAGTGGCACTTCAGTTGTACAATACTTGAATAATGTTTTTGTTGCGTTGCCAGAAAGAGAGTGACGGACTCTTGTAGAAAGAGTTTTCATTGAAAATGTGTATTTTTTATGTTTTCAGGTGCAAGATTTTGGACTGCAGCATTTGTTTGGAATGAGGAGTCTTCGACTATTGTCTCTTGCAGGTGGGATTCATCGCCCCTCCAATGTCCTTTTCTTTCTCTTTTATTTCATTTACATACAACACCAATGTTGAAATAATAAAACTGAACCTGGACTTGCCTGAAACACTCAACGTACAGTTTGTGTGTGAAAGTCAGCCCTTTGAGCCTGACTGAGCTCATGAAACAAACTGTTGCTTTTAAATCAACACATAGTCCAAGACTAATAAAGAAGTTCTCCGTCATTCACTTATTTTTTCATTTGACATAATTCATACATTCATATCACAAAATCAGACCGTTTGCATGTTGATGCACACCTTCTGCATGTGTTATATACTATAACTGTAGGAGGACAAACACTGAGTGATTGGAAACCACAGAGACATGTTTAGAAATTAAAACATACATACATACGTATATGAATAAATAAGATTTGTTTTAAAAAAAAACATATTTTAGATTTTTATTTTAGAGCACTTTTTTTGCAGCTCTGGTTATTTTAATATGCTAAGATAAAAATAAGTAATATAATTTAAAACAGACATGGGCAGCATGTGGCTTGAGGGCCACTGTGGTCAAATGTTATTTACTGGTAAAAAGGGCAGATTGTTTCCTCTGCTGCTGTCTCCTCAGGCTGCCCCCTGCTGACCACCACTGGTCTGTCGGGCCTCATCCAGCTGCAGGAGCTGGAGGAGCTCGAGTTAACCAACTGTCCTGGAGCCACAGCTGAGCTCTACAAGTACTACTCCCAGCACCTGCCCCACTGCATGGTCATCGAATAAGACTGACATCTGACAGACCGCCATTCTTCAAAACCTCCTCCTCTCAAGTTCACCAAACTTTTCCTCCACCTCTCCTCATGGTGTGATCCCCTTCGCCCCCAGCACCCATCTGAACGGACCCCCCGCTGGCAGTGCAGGGAGGCGGACGACGGAACGTGCCGGAGCCAGAGGAAGGCGGTGTTTGGGCTTCATTTGAAATGCTGAAGTGAAGAGCTTTGTGTGACGTCTTATCTGACAGCAAGTTTCTGTTTGTAAATCACCAAACGCTTTTGAGTTGCAGAAGAGAGCCTCTCTGAACGTGTTCATTTATTGTATCTTTTAGAGAAAGGATACAGAAGGAAGAAATGTGCAAATCCAGATGCAACTTGGAAGAAAGAGACTTTTGAAGTCACACTTACACCACAAACACTCACCACCACACAGGATACGTAAAGTCCTCCAGACCTTCTGACCTTCCATCTTCCAGTGTAAAATAAGCGCAGCTTCACTCTTTCTCTCAGAAGGTCACAGGTCACATGGCAGCTGGACGAGCAGGAAGCAGTCCAGGGTTCAAAGAACGAGCAAAGACCGGCTCTTCTTCTGTGGTGTTGACGCGCAGCTCTCATCTTTTCTCACTTCTGTCTTATCAAAACGTGTCAAAAGAGAGATTTGAAAAACTGTTTACATGGTTTTGTTTTAGGGGAAGTTGCAAGCTTGTTTGATTTGCGTGATTATAGCTTTATTTTGTGTTTTTCAATTTATTTTGCACACGTTTGTTTGCCAGCTGTTGTAAAACGAGGAGACACGATGGAACTGGCAGTCGGATGGAAAGCTCTGCAGGAAAAACAAATGTCTTCACTCAGAAGACGACTGGAACAGAATCACAACACAAAGAACGAACAAATCAGTCGTGACTCGTGAGGCTTTCACTCACGTTCTCTCCAGCAAATAACTCTGCCAGTGGTTTCTGTTTATCTCCTAACACACACAAATGTGTTGGTACCCTTCTACAAAAATGTAAACATAGCTGATGAGACTAGAAACAAAAGTTTGATCTCATCTGTCTCAGAAAGTTGAATTCTAAAGTTGAATACATTTTGCTGAATGGTCTGTGTTCTTCCATCATCATGATTCAAATGGGACAGACCTCTGAAGTCAGCGTAAAGGATTCTGGGTGGTTTCCTTGACTCTTTTCTACTGTCTGTCTGATCAAACTGGGGTTGCAGTTCCTCTTGCGTCCATGCTCTGGAAAGTTGTCTACAGTTCCATGAACACGATACTTTTAATCTTATAGTCAGCTGTGGTCAAAGGAACAGGAAGCAGCTTGGAGACGGTAGAAATTATGACTTTTACCGTGTAACTCTTCTTTTTTTTAATTATATTAAATCGAGCTTGTAAGAAACAATTTTCCTTTTTTTTCAGTTCCAAGTAGTTTTTAATTGTTCTAGATTATTAAGAAATATTGGTTTTGATTTAAAAACACCCCGACAACAAAGAGACAGACAAAGTGTAAACTGAAAGCTTATTTTTAACCTTTATTGGACCAGCCAGCTGTCACTGAAACTCTTTTGCAAGGCAGGCCTAAAGGCAGCCTAGTACCATATTTTCTGGAATATAGGTCGCATTGTCCAATTATTGCCAAAGAATTGGAAAAATCCATATACTGTATAGGTTGCACCTGAATATAGGTCGCACCTACGTCAAAATGTGGACCGTGTTTAGCTCTGCTGCAAATGTCTCTTCCACAGGAGCGCACAGCAAGGCTTTTAAGAAGATTAACACTTAAAAACAATTATTTGTTTGATAAAAATTATAGCAAATATGTGTCTGAGCTGAACTTTTCTTTAATAAATGAATAATTTTAGCAGGATAAACACCTAAAAATATATATTTGTTAGCTGACATTATTGTAAGAGTGTGTCTCAGTTTAATTTTTGTTAATAAATGATTACAAATCAGCTTATTTTATAAAAAGCCATAAATAAGTCACATCTGAATAGGGATGGGAATTGTTAAGAAATTATCAATATCAATTCCTTTATCGATATCATTTATCGATTCAATTCCTTATCAATTCTGTTATCAGTTCTCATTGGGTTAGGCAAAAAAATATAGTACACCATTTGTGTGCATGAAGTATTTAATGCTTTTTCACCAGAACAAAAATAGAACTTTTATGAAAAAATAATTCCTAATTAACATTATTAACCACAACTTGTAATTCACAAGTTTCAATTTTAAAATAGTGTAATAATCCATGCAATCTATCATCTTTCATTACAAAAAACAAAACTTACATAGTTATCATCTTCATCCTCTTCTGCCTCCCTCTTCATCTCCCAGCTCTGCCAGCTTCAGAAGAAATTCACCATTAAAAACACTGAGCAGCAAAAAAAGCTCTCACAACAGAAAGAGGCTACAATGAAACACACTGAACAAAAATATAAAAACACTTTTGTTTTTGCTCCAATTTCTACGGTGGCATTTTTAGGTCTATTGTGTGTTAATATCGTCATCCTGAAAGCTAAGTGTGCTAGCACTAGCCTCTGAGCCAGCCAGACTCCGGCAATCCTTGTCAGCTAAATGTTATTACATGAGATGGAGATTATTTATACAACACAGTGGAAGCAGTAAAGCAAAAAAGTAACAAGTGACAGGAACTGGAGGAGTTTAACGTTACGTGCTGCAACATTTAAAACAGAGGAGGACGCTAGCTTGTTAGCTCCGCTTCCACCACCACGAAGCAGCGTCACGAAGCAGCGTGTTAAAGACGGTACATTTGTACAAACTCACCTCATTCTGAGTGCTCAAATGCTTCTCTCTGCATGTTAGAAGTATTTCCGCCCTTTATTGTAATCGACGCTTTGCATGTGTTGCAAGTAGACCTGGTTTCATCTTCGCTTTTTCCTTGACGCCATGTTGATACGGCGCGTCTGTGATGTCATCACGTAAATGCGTCACCACGTCGAGTCAGTAGAACGAGTCAGAGAACCGATAAACTGAATCGTTAAGACAAGCAACCTACAATTCCACAGAAAGAACCGGTTCTTTAAAAGAACCGGTTCTCAATTCCCATCCCTACACCTGAATATAGGTGGCAGGGCATGCAAAAATGATAAAAAGCCAAGACCTATATTCCGGAAAATACAGTAATCAAGTTCCACACAGAAAGACCTCAAGTCCAAACTGGGGCTTGAACCCTGAACCTTTTTGAGAGTCAGAGTCAGAGAGTCTTTATTGTCATTTGCACCGCATGTGGTACATGTGATGAAAACGAGATTATGTACACGGGGTCCCAGTTACATCCAACAACAAATGCAAGAGAAAAACAGTAATAACATCTAGAACTAACTAAGAAAAACATCAACTAGTAATACACTAAGCTTAATATAGTGGGAATAAACAGCAGCACGAACATGAGTTTGTATGAGCAGATGATCACAGATGAACACAGATGAACACAGCGACAAGAAAACAGATCAGCATCAGTATGATGTGATATTTTGCAGTGTTTATATTTTTTATTTTTATTTATTTTTATTTATTCATGAGTCTAACAGCCTCAGGGTAGAAGCTGTTCCTCAGTCTAGTGGTTCTACACTTGATGCTCCTCAACCTCCGTCCTGAGGGGAGTGGGGCAAAGAGTGAGTGTGCTGGATGAGTGAGGTCTTTCATGATGCAGGTGGCTCTTTTCCTGCATCTGGAGGTGTAAATGTCTGTGATGGTGGGGAGACTGACTCCAACAGACTTCTGTGCAGCCTTCACCACTCTCTGTAGAGCTTTCCTCTCTTCAACTGTGCAGCCTCCATGCCACACGTTGATGCTGGAGCACAGGATGCTCTCCACTGCACACCTGTAGAAGGAGGTGAGGACTGGGCTGCTCAGACCAGCTCGTCTCAGCCGTCTGAGGAAGTAGAGTCTCTGATGACCTTTCTTGATCAGGCTGGTGGTGTTGTTGCTCCAGCTGAGGTTATCATTCATGTGTACACCCAAGTATTTGTAGCTGGAGACCACTTCCACTGCAGACCCACCTATTTTCAGTGGGGCGTGGGTGTGTTTGTTCCTTCTGAAGTCCACAATCATCTCCTTTGTCTTCTTCACATTCATGTGAAGATTATTCTCTTTGCACCAGCTCTCCAGGTGTTCCACCTCCTGTCTGTAGCTGGACTCATCATTGTTTGTGATGCATCCCACCACCGCTGTATCATCTGCAAACTTAACAATATGACAGCCTGGAAGTGTGGCTGTACAATCATATGTGAGCAGAGTGAACAGAAGGGGGCTCAGCACACATCCCTGAGGAGAGCCAGTGCTGAGGGTTATGGTGGAGGAGGAGAAGTTGTGGATCTTCACGGACTGTGGTCTATCTGTTAAGAAGTCTAGTATCCAGTTACAAATAGAGGGGCTTAGTCCAAGTGTAGATAGTTTGTCTATCAGAGTTTGGGGGATGCCGTGAGGCAACAGAGCTAAACACTAATACATTGTGCAGCTCAACATAAAAGTCAAATGTTGGTAATAAATAGAATTTGCAGCACGTGGCCTGTGGCGTCCTTCTGTTTTTGTCTTACAGAGGACCAGCCGGCCCACAGAAAGGTGCAGGTTCAAAATAAATTTTATGGTGACTGAAGAATTTTCTTTTTTGTATTTGACATCTATTTTAATTTCTGCTGAAATGTTTAAGAAGCACTTTTCATTTACAGATGTGACATGTTTGGTGTTATTAACATGGCCATCACTGAGAAGACAATTTAAAGTCATTTATTCCGGAGCTTCACTCTGTCCAAACACGAGCTGACTCAAACTTGGCTGGAACTGGAAGAGTCTGCTGGTGAGCCGCGGTCCTGCTTCCTGCCTCAGACGTGTTGACTGAAGGAGCTGGACGAGTGTCAGACAGTATTAGTTGTGCCAAATGCATCTACAGCAGTGCAGGAAACGTGTCGCTGCCTTGAACCGACTCCGGTGAAACAAAGTGTATGGACGATGCGGACCATGCATGTTTTCACTCGGTCTGCGTTCTGGGCTCATTTTAGACATTGTTCAGCATCTCTTTGATGTACAGAAGTATGTTTATTTATTCATGTATTTATTGATTTCTATTACTGTGCGTTTTTTGTTGCACAATTTATTTATTAAAGAGGTGTTCATTAACAGTTTTGTTTTAGTTTTGGAAGATGTTTGAATATGAACTAAATTGCAATTTTTCATTAATGTTGTTTTTATTGTGACATTTCAGGCTGTATGTACTGAGCACCAGTGCTCATTAACATGATCACCATTCATGATGCACTGTAGTATATTTTGCTGTGTGCCGGTCTGTGTTGACTTTGTATTGCTGTCTGCTCTCTGCAGCGAGGGAATCTCAGCAGTATTCTTCTATTTATTGTCATCGTGCTGAATGTGGCAGCAAAAATGCAGATAATCAGAAAAGTTTATGACATCATCGACCTTGATATCACCAAGCAATGTTTACACTAACTGTTTAAAAAGGGGCAACATCCCTGAGGATTCTGTGGAAACTCCTACAGACAAAACAATCGAATGTAAAATACAACTTTAACCAGATCTGAGCAGAAATCAGCTTCACAAGGTTTCTGCTGAATGGGTTGAAAGTGCCTGTGACGTGCACATCCTACTAATACAAAAACTGGAAGAATACATATTCATATTTAAGAAATTTGACATAATACAAAATTGTACCCATTTTGTCACATACCTGGCATATTTGCTTTTCAACATGGTGCAGCTAAAGTGAAACAGGAAGTGACATCAAAGGGGAACTTTTAGTCTTTTTTTACTGTGATGACATTATTTGAACTCTGGCTCTTCTTCATTTCTCTGATAAGAGACTCCAAAGAAACACCAGACTCTTTGCTGTCTGTGCTGTTCGTTCTCCTTAATATGTCACTGTTACTGACATCACTTCCTGTTACTGTGCATGAGAATAGCAGAGTGACGATTGTTTTGCAATACATCATTAGTTTTTATTTTTCACGTTTTTTTTTCTTCTTCCAAAGAATGCATTCAGAATACTTACAAAAATTTAATGACATGGGCACTTTAAAGAGCTCAGGTGTCAAATGTTAAAATGTCAATGTATACATAACAAAATACACTAAATGTCTGCTGATTTGGTTTATAGTTTAACTCATTGTTAGAATCAATTTAATGTTTATTTAAGAAGTCCAAACCCCTCAAAGCAGCAATAAAATATGCTAAGCTCTGATCATAGGTGTCACAAAAATTGTATTTAGTTTTGGTATGTAGACTTAACAATGAGTTATATGGCTTACAGGATTTCTAAAGAAAACTATAGATGAAATAAAGACAAACAGAAACATAAAGTCAAGCCACCAAACGAAGACACTTATCCAGATATAGCCTTAAAAGGTTTGACAAACTGCGTTATTGGATAAACTTGCTGATTTTGGCTCCTGCAATTCAAAAATGTACTTAATTGTGAAAAATCAGTCAAAACTCACAGAATGTCGACTAATTTTGGGTTGATACCTGAGCTCAGTGTTATGGCCACATTTCCTGTCTTCAAAGAATATGTTAGAGAATACATTTTGCATCAAAATGGCCAGCCCTGTTAACTCATTCTGAAAGTAAAAATTATAATGTGATTGGACGGTCAGTATTTTTGTTGTTGAGGTTCCAAAGGATCCACAGGTCAGTTTACATATCATGAGCTCTCATGCAGTCATTCCTTCTCCGCAAACTAATCTTTCTACATTGCATCATCTCCTCTCATATTCTAACTTTCTATACCTGTGAGCAGTTTTCCGTCATCTGTCTTCATTTTGTTACAACCCTTGTACAGCACAACTTTAAGTAAACAGTAAAATAAATTCTGACAGTTTACTGAAAATGTTCAAACCAACAGATTCTGTGTGCTCTTTTGGTGTCACTGTAATGTTTTTGTTTATTTATTTATTTAATTTTATACAATTTTACAAATGACTGGAACAACCAATACACACTCTCCATTTGCCAGTAAAAAACAATGCTAATCCATCCTTCATTGTCTTTTCAGACACAAAGCAAGAAGCATTTGTTTACATGATGGCCAGGGTCTTCATTTATGAAGTGTACGCACAAAAATAATAATAATAATAATAATTTGTCACATTTGTCATCTGTGTGTGTTTCCCATACTTGACAGACGAAATTGGTCTTCTGCCTTTAACCCAACCACCACCAGGTGGTGCAGCGAGCAGCGTAGTCGCGCTCGGGGAGCTGGAGAATTAGATGTGCACTCACAAGCCATTTTCGCATTGGCCAGCCCTCCCCGGCTCTCCCAGCTTCTAACCCGGGTTCGGCGTATTCGCATTTACCTTTTCCGCCCGGGATCCACCGTTGTTCTGGAACCATGTCCACCGTGGTTCTATCGGGCCTGGCCCCACGGACCCAGTTTCACGTCATGTACTGCTCACATTTGATTCGTTGTTTGCAGCAGGGGCGGGACTCATTCAAACAACCTCAGCGCGAGAGTTGAATTTCATTCAAATTTAACTACAGAAACGAGAAACCCCTAAAACAATACATAGTTCCCATGTGACGTCACATCTGTGGGTTGTCCTTTTTGACCCTCCCACATGTAGGCTAAGCAGCAGTTGGAGCGCATTCTGATAGATGTCCATTTTTCACGTTGTTTTTTTTGTTAATTTCTAATTAATTGCAATGGTTACTTCGTGTTGTGTCAGTGGGTGTTCCAGTCGGGTAGACGTTTGGGCAACGCGCAGGTTTCAGTTAATCAAAAAAAAAGAAAACGTGAAGGATTTATCTCATCGGAGAAGCTGGACTGCAGCTCCTTCACTCTCTGAGTCTGGCTTTGATCTGCTCTGGAAGACGTCGTCCTTTTGGCCGGTAAACAAAATATTCTACATAAATCATTTTGTGAAACTATGTCAGAACAATGTTAGAGTACAACTGTCTGTGTGTTAGAGCTGTTTTTTTTTTTTCATTATTTAGCAAACCGTCTTGCATGCTGTTAGCTTAGCATCTCGCTAACGCGACAATGGCCTCCTCTGCTCCTCACGGTCCACCAGACCGTCCCAGTTGGAGAAGGACGACGGGAGCCAAGTCGTGCGGGCGACGCGTCGGTCCCATGGGACGTGGACGTGCCTCCGCGGCCGCCTCAGCGGATGCACGCCGTCCGACCTGAGCTCCCGCGAGCCACGCTCCAGATGCTAACAACATGCTAACTTCCAACACGGTAAGACTCAAAAGTGCTGGTTCTGGTCCGTGTTCAGCTTGGACTGTTTGTTGGCTGTGTGTTATTTTAGTTAAACCTTTTTTTAGCTGGTTAGATCTGATTGAGACAGTTTACACATCTTTTTTGGATTTAAAGCTGTGAAGCCGGTGTGCTGTGAAGCCGGTGTGGCTCGCTCCTTGTATTAATTAAATAATTAATGATATCGGAGTAACTACTTTGTGACAAGTTGTCTGATTCGTCTGCCATGATTTCTTTCTCAAACTCATTTAACTCGACCACTGCCAGTTTGCTCTTGTTCCTTGGTGAAGCTGTGGTAGCTCGTGTTATTGTCCGTATAATTTGCTCTGCTAGTTCGCCATCTTGCCTTCTTCTGCCTTTAGATGTGGTGCGAAAACCGGTTTGCGCAATACTGGGGGCGTGTCTGGGAACTATGTATTGTTAGCTGAATTAGTTTTTCTGAGTTAAATTTTTGTTAATAACTGATCACAAATCAGCTTATGTTACAACGTAAATAACAACGAAGCGCGGACCCATTTCCGCCTTTCAGCGCGACTTGAATGTCATTAAACAATAACTAAAACAATAACTAATATTGTCTAACTGTTGCGCGCAGCCAGGGTTTTAAAATATAACTAATAATCTCTAACTTCTACGTGCAGCTAAAATGTTAAGAGGAGTGATCCCTATATGGGTAAGGTGGACACCTGAAAATCCAGTCCGGAGTATAGCTCAGAGCGTTAATGCACTATCGTTTTGACCCGGAGAAGCGGGTTCGCTTCCCGCCTGGGACAAAGTTATTTTACTTTTTTTTTCTTTATTCACATTTTCTTTTAAATAAAAAGGAGTTTGTTTGGTTAACAAACTCCTTTTTATTTACTCCAAGAAAAAAAAAAAAAAGTAAAATAACTTTTTAGCAGTTTATTATTTTCAGGTGTCCACCTTACCCATATAGGGATCACTCCTCTTAACATTTTAGCTGCACGTAGAAGTTAGAGATTATTAGTTATATTTTAAAACCCTGGCTGCGCGCAACAGTTAGACAATATTAGTTATTGTTTAATGACATTCAGGTCGCGCTGAAAGGCGGAAATGGGTGTGCGCTTCGTGTTATTTACGTTGTAACATAAGCTGATTTGTGATCAGTTATTAACAAAAATTTAACTCAGAAACACTAATATATATATATCCAGCTAACAATTTTTTTTTAGCGGAGTCTCCTCTCTTAAAACACGAACACTCCACCCACGTGAAGAGAGCACCCCACCCACTTCCAGAGAACTGCCCACCCACTTCAAGGCGGCTCTGCGGCAAATGCGTAATGAACGCGGGTGGCCCAGAGCCACCATGGGGTGGCCCGGGCCATTGAGGGCTGGCCAATGCGAAAACGGCTATAGACACCCCAAGTGTGCATGCACCAGGTTTCATGCACACGTCCAGGTGCATCAACTTGACCAGCTGTGAGAAGGTGCTTACCGCCTCCATGGTATCAAATTACTGGTACAATACTGAAATTCACCTAAACATTGATTTTGCATTTAAACACTATTTTTTAAATATATTTTTAAATATAAATAAATAAATATATTTTTAAAAATATATTTTAGATTATTTAAATCTGAATGAGGTTTCTTATAGTTTTGTCAAATGAAGATGTAGTGAGTGCACACCTGCGAGGAGCACAGGCAGATTAGGAGCATAAAATGTGGTTGAACTGTGTAAGGGGAACCTTCATTCTCACTAAACAGAAAACAATGTCAGATCAGAAAATTAATTCACCACTCACTTGTGATGATTCCTCAGATCAACAAGGTACAAACATTGACGTTTCAATAAAAGCCGCAATAAGTTGTGTAACTGTGGAGCAATGTCAGCTGTGGAGCTGCTGAGATATGTCACTAATTGAATTGGGAGGCAGTTTGCTTTGGGGATCACACCAATCAATAACTGATTAATACTGATAAGGTACAAAGTAGTTCTCAGTCGTCTGAGTCATGCCATGCCAGTTGGATGAGATGACTCATCCATAGTGTTAACTTATTTTTTATGTACCAAATATGAATGTTTCTATTCAGTGCCCTGAGATGACTTCTGTTGTGACTTGGTGCTATATAAATAAACTGAATTGAATTGAATATGATGCACAGATATATCAAATTCTCCTTCACTGCAGCAGAAAGCCTCCATTGATGCTCAGTGACTCCTTTCTTCACATCCACTATTTAAAGAATAAACTGCTAAGTTCTTCTTGAATCGCCACCTTATCGTGGTGGAGATTGTATGCCTAAAGGATCCTTGGAGCTATGGGTCTCCCAAGGCAGATTGGTGACAGGCCAGACAAAGAGTGTGTAGAATATATGAGGGTGACCACCATATTGTGTCTTTAAACACGTACGGTGCCACCCAGATGTAAAGGATATATAGGAGGTCAATATTAATACAGTACTGACCTCTTTACCTTAATTAATTTACTTATTCAGATTGAATAGTAATTTCACGGATTCTTTTCTTTTTCCGTTTACCCAATATTTCTGTGATCTTTATGATGGATAAGTAAAACAGAAGCCATAGAGTGACAATGGAAACGTTGACTTTAGTTTGGTATGCCAGGAGACACTACCATTTATTTAAAATAAATCAACTAAAATTAACACCATTACACTTGATTGATAGATTTCACTTTCTTGCAATTTAATACGTCAGCACATTTAAATTGTAACAACAGACATAAATACAGGATGTCATTATACTTAGTCTGTGGCTCTTAACTTAATATAGTTACCAGCTTAGAAATGAAAATAGGGAGAGATTTAAGAGGAATAAGGATAGGTTAAGAGAGGAAGTTATTTATCTTGAGTTAACCAGAAATGACACTTTCCATCCGACTTCTGCTAAATCCCAGGTACGTTTGTAAACAGCTCTTTACCTTTTGACGACAGCCCGGTAAGAGAAGACCCTGTAGCTTTTCAGATGCACGGGGTCCTTGCGGGGCCAGTACATCTGAGCTGGTTATTCGTTTACCTTCCAACGTCTCCTGGTTTCGCGTTGGTCATCAGAAAATGCGTCAGCTCCTGGTTTCTGGCTCAAGATAACTTATTCCAGAAAGGAATAAACAAAGTTCTGAGCTTACGCTCGGTTCAAAGTGGACTGATAACAACATGTTATTAGTCTTTAACTGAATGACGTGTCCTTAGCATGTGACTTACGTTCATTCAGTTCTTTGGGAAGACCTCATGCTGAGGCTTACTCCAGCAGACTCCGCTTGTTCCAGCAAAAGCTTAGAACCTAGTAGTAGATCTGAGATGAGAGGAGTTGTCACTCCCCGATTGGTCCAAAAGAACCAGTCGAGCAGTTCACTTGTTGTTATCAAGATTCAAGGTGAAATTCAGAGCAGAGAGAAATTGTTTAGGAAAAGTATCTGAGTGAGGAGATCAGACGCTAGTGAGAGTTTTAGCTGAAACTCAACAAAAACAACTTCTGAGCATGTCAGTTTGACATCTTATCTGAACTTTGACACCATTTCATTTGCAGAAATGGCACAGCATATACATATGTGATCATAAGACATATTGTAAATTACAACACTGTTCATGAATAAACACAGGTGATGCTCTGATTATATTTGTATTAGAACAAAAGCAAAGATAGAAATATTCTCTTTTTGAGTGAATCTGTCCTTTGATTTAAACTAATAAAATAAATTGTGTTAAATGTCAGATTACTGAAAGGTCAGTAAAGATCATCTCTGGAACAGTTCAAAAATACACAGGTGTATCAGAGCGGACACGGTCATGCCCACTACAAGTGATTCAAAACACTTTTTTGGACAAAGGAGAACAAAGAACTTGGTGGACATTGTCCGGACGTACGTCACCGGGGCCCCACCCTGAAGCCTGGTGAAGGTGCTGGTCTCTACCCATACTCAAAATCAAGATGGTGGTGCCGGGTCCAGCTTTGGCTGCATTGTCTCCCAGCAGTCTGGGTTCCTATTTTACTTGCAAATCTTTGACTCTTCCCCAAATGAACAACAGAATAATTTATGATTCCAGGACCTTATGGGAACTACACGCATTCAGTGGCCATGAATCAGTAAACGTATGCCCCTTTTCCATTAGTACCATTAGTAACGGTACAGCACGGTTCAGCTCGGCACGGTATGAGTTGTGTTTTCATTATACTTTCAGTAATGGTTCTAGTGGGCAGGTTCAGCTCAGAGCCTGCAGGAGCGCACAATGCCAGGGCATTGTGCGCCCCAGCCTTGTGTGCTTCTATGGGTTGGCAGTTCATATGATGGATGACACAAATGTGTTCATGCACCAAATCTGAACCCATGAGCAGCTCTGTGCAACAAGCAAAGTGGATTCTACCTGCAGGTGAGTAAATGTTGTAACTTACAATATATGAATTATTGGGGGAATGGTGGTGCATAGGTTAGAGAAGGTGGGCCTGTGATTGGAAAGTCTCGGGTTCAACTCCTGGTACTGTCAACATCAATATGTAGGTGGAAAATGTGAAACACCCACACCTGCCTCCACCGTCATTTGCCCCACTCTGGGCCCTTGAGCAAGGCCCTTAAAGATGCACTGACATCATGGCGTAACTATGCATCATTTTGCACTACATATATATTTTTTATTGTGCTACAATTTTCTTAGACCTATCTAAAGCTTTTGACACTGTGGATCATAACATCCTGTGTCATAAGCTCTCAGAAATCGGTTTCTCTGATCACACCATCGGTTGGTTTTCTAATTATCTTTCCAATCGGAGGCAATGTGTCCAACATAACGGTACTTTTTCCAGCTATTTAACAGTTAAAAATGGTGTACCACAAGGCTCAGTTTTAGGACCAACCCTCTTTACAATCTACATAGCTAATGTAGGTCAGAGCATCCCTGATGCATCCTTACATTTCTATGCTGATGATACAGTTGTTTATTGCCGAGCTAAAACAGTAGCTAAGGCTTTCCAGTTACTGCAATCCGCTTTTGACATCATTCAGTCAGATTTGTTCCGTCTCAAACTTGTCCTAAATGCTGAAAAAACAAAAGGGATGTTTTTTTCAAGTAGGAAGTCGGTCCCAGCAGATCTTCCTCTGATTTTTTCCTCAAATGGTGTCCCTATTGAGTTTGTTGATTCCTATAAATATTTGGGTATCCTGGTCGATTCACATCTCTCATTTAAACTCCACGTGGAAAACCTAGTGAAGAAACTGAAAGTTAAACTGGGTTTCTTTTTCAGAAATAAATCATGTCTAACACTGAATGCTAGGAAACGCCTTGTATCTGTGACTTTCCTGCCCTCCATTGATTACGGTGACATTCTATACATGAATGCTCCTACAAGCACCCTGCGGATGTTGGATGTTGTCTATCATGGTGCACTAAGATTCATAACTGGCTGTGATTATCGTACCCACCACCGCACCCTGTATTCACTGGTTAATTGGACATCATTAACCTTGGTCTGCTGCCCTCATACATCTCCACCTACATGTCTTTGCGTGAGTGCAGCTACAGTGTGGGACTCAGGACATGATCACCTGCAGTGTCCCCTCAGTGAGGACTGAACTTGGAAAAAGGGCCTTCTCCTACTCTGCTCCTGCTTCCTGGAATATCTTACAAAAAGATCTGAAGCTCTCGGCCCTGACCTCTCTGGATGGTTTTCAGAATCTGTTGGAATCCTGGCAAAAACCAATGCAGATATGTTCCTGTCTTTGATTTTTTTGTACATCTACCTTATAATGTTTTTGCTACTTTTTCTTTTCTTTTGTTTACTGTTTAATGTATTTGTATCATTGATGTTCATCATTCTTTAGTTTGTAGCAGGTCGCTTTCGTAAATGAGCCCTCGAGGCTCAATAAGATTTACCTGACTAAATAAAGGTTGAATGAATGAATTTTATCATTCAACTATGTTCGTTTTTTTTTTTTTTTTTAATAATTTTATTTTGAGTTTTCAAAGTTAGGAACATACATATACAGTATACAGATACACAAACAGAACCCAGATGCACAAGCCAAAGTATGAAACATTACAATCAGCACATGGCGTACACACACACTACACGTATACATGAACATATACATAAACACATTAAAGGGCGGCTAGTGGGAGAGATTGTGGGAAAGTTTAGTCAGCTTAATCTGGTCGTCAAAAACTGTTCCAGGAAAGGATTCCAATAGCGCAAGAAGGTGTCTTTAGAGCCTATCCGAAGTCTCTCCATCTGTATCACTGACATCATGTCTGTAATCCACTGTTGGAATGAAGGATGAACTGAAGACTTCCAATTTATTAAGATTAGTCTCTTAGCAAGTGGGGAGTGGTGGCGCAGAGGTTAAGAAGGTGCGCTTGTGATCGGAAGATCACCGGTTCAAGCCCCGGTACCGACAAAGATGTGGGTGGGATAAGTGAAGCGGTCACACCTGTCTCCACCCTCATCTGCCCCACTCTGGGCCCTTGAGCAAGGCCCTTAACCCACACCATCTGCTCCCCCGGGAACCCTAGATATCAGCTCTCTACTCCACACAGAGGGCTGTGGTTGCTCGGTGGTCTGTGGTTGTGTCAGGAAGGGCATCCGGCGTAAAAACAACTGCCAAATCTTCGTGCGACTAGATCGCTGTGGTGACCCCTAACGCAGGGAAAAGCCGAAAGAAGAAAAAAAAAAAAAAAAAAAAAAGTCTCTTAGCAACAATGAGTCCCAGTTCCAGTGGTTGTCGCATTGCAGCGGGTATGGTCCCCGGCACCCGGGGGCATCCGAAGATTATAAGTCCTGGTTCAGGTTGTAAGAGAACACTATATGCCTTAGAGTACCAATCAAATATTTTTGACCATAAACCGATTAAGGACGGACAGGACCAAAAGGCATGAGACAGTGTGCCCTCAGATATGTTACACCTGTCACATATTGGGGAAACAGAGGGGTATATCTTGTGTAATCTGACCTTTGAATAGTGTAATCGATATGGGATTTTAAACTGAATTAGCTGATGTCTGCTGTTTATTGAACAAGAACTGATTTTATAAAGGCATTTGTTCCACCATGATTCAAAGATTGCTATCCCTAGCTCATTTCCCCAGGCCTCCGTTATTTTTGTGGTACGTGCCACGTTGCAGTCACCAAACAGATGTATTATTCTTGTAATAAGATGTCGTGAATCAGGAGGGCTCCTAAGAATCTCAAATATGCCGTGTTCAAGCAGAAGAATATCATAGTTTTTAATCTAGAGTCCAGGCAGGATGGAGTGGATGGAGAAAAGTTTCAGGAGTGATTTGTGACAAAAAGGTGTCAGCAAAGGTCAAAGGAAAAGTTTACAAGACAGTGGTGAGACCAGCTATGTTGTATGGTCTGGAGACAGTGGCATTGACAAAAAGACAGGAGAAAGAACTGGAAGTGGCAGAAATGAAGATGCTGAGGTTCTCCTTAGGAGTGACAAGGATGGATAAGATCAGGAATGAGATCATCAGAGGTACAGCACATGTTGAACAACTGGGAGATAAAGTTAGGGAGGCCAGACTGAGATGGTTTGGACATGTCCAGAGGAGGGACAGTGGGTATATTGGTAGAAGGATGTTAGAAATGCAGCTGCCAGGAAAAAGACAAAGAGGGAGACCAAAGAGGAGATATATGGATGCAGTTAGAGAGGACATGGAGGTAGTTGGAGTGAGGACAGAGGATGCAGAGGACAGAGTGAGGTGGAGGAGGATGACTCGCTGTGGCGACCCCTGAAAAGGGAAAAGCCGAAAGAAGAAGAAGAAGAAGAAGACTTAATATAATGCCTGGCCTGCAAATATTGAAAAAAGTGTGAGTGGGGCAGATTATATTTTTCTTTCAGTAGACTGAATGATGCAAATTTGTTATCAATATACATGTCCTTAATTAACACCATCCCTTTTTCCTTCCAATCATGATAAATTTTATCCTGCCAGGGGGGTAGGAAGCTATGGTTAAAGCATAATGGCGTCTGTACAGACATCTTTGGTAATGCAAAGAAACTCCTGATCTGGTTTAGAATTCTTATTTCATGTTTTAACACAAAGCTCAGGTTTCGGTAGGCTTCCGGCTTTTCAAGATAAGCAAACAGTAGAGCTGGCAAGGAAGAGTTATTCGCCAGTTTAGACTCCATCCTGACCCACAGCGGAGCAGTAGTTGCCGGGTTGCCAGGGAGCTCATGCTGCCAGAACATTAATGCTCTGATGTTGGCAGCCCAATAATAATGTTTAAATGCAGGTAGACCCAACCCTGACCTTCCCCCTCGGCCCTTGCAAATGCACTCTAGAGATCCTGGCATTTTTCCCATTCCACATATAAGATTGAATGATCGAGTCTAGTTCTTTAAAAAAAGGCTGCTGTAAGGTAGATAGGAAGGTTTTGACATAAATATAAGAACCTAGGTAGGGAAATTATTTTAACTGAGTTGATGAGTCCGATCATTGACAGAGGTAAAGTTTTCCAGAATTCAATATTTAGTTTTAGTCCCGATATAAACTTTGTAAAATTTAGTTTAAATATATGTTTTGGGTCTTTGGGCACAGTAATGCCTAGATAGGTAAGATGGTTTTCAACCACTTTGAATAGAACATTTTGTAAAAATCCTAATGGGTACGTGTTGGAAATAGGGATGCACCGATCCACATTTCTCACTTCCGATCCGATACCGATACTTATTAACTCAGTATCAACCGATACCGATACTTTCCCGATCCGATACTGTTCAGGTATTTGACTCTGTATAATGAAACTTTTGCACCCAAACTATTCATTTTAACATTGTGTGAGATAAACCCAATGAAGACACTCTTAAGCCTTACAATAGGGAACCCCTTATTGTAAGGCTTAAGAGTGTCTTCATTGGGTTTATCTCACACAATGTTAAAAAGGGCAGTCACAGATTGTGATTGAACACAAGTGCTCTTTGAAGCTGGATCGGAAAAGTATCGGCAGGTTTGATCCGATACCCGATACTTAAATAATGCTGGTATCGGATACCGATACCGATACTGGATCGGATCTGCCCCATCCCTAGTTGGAAAGAGGCATTAACTCACTCTTTGACCAATTGATTGTGTATCCAGAAATCTTACTAAAAGATGTAATCAGGTCGAGGAGGAAGGGGACCGATTTCACTGTGCCATATAAATATAATATCACATCGTCGGCGTACAAACTAATGGTCGTTTCAACGCCGGCGACATGAAGGCCTTCAATATGTGGATGTGCCCTTATTGCCACCGCAAGTGGCTCCAAAGCAATAGCGAAAAGCGCTGGTGACAGTGGGCAACCCTGCTGAACTGAGCGCTGCAAGTGAAATGGAGCTGATCGATCACTATTTGTCAGAATGGAGCACATAGGTTCTAGATAAATCAGTTTTACCCATGAGATGAAAGTCTCGCCGAAGCCGAATCTGCACAATGATTCGAACATATATGGCCATTCAACCTGGTCAAAGGCTTTATGTGCATCAAGGGCCAGAATAGAAGCATTAGTATTATTATGATCAAGATATACAGTGTTAAGTAATAGTTTTACATTGAAAAAAGACATTCTGTCGGGGATAAACCCAGTCTGATCAGGATGGATGATAGATGCTAAGCATTTATTCAGTCTAGTGGCCAATATTTTAGTGATTATCTTGCGGTCAACATTTTGCAGTGCGATCGGTCGAAAGCTAGCAGGATCAGTTTTATCTCTCTCCTTTTTAAGAAAAAGGGAAATGTTAGCCTCATATAGAGTTTTGTCAGTTTTCCATCCTTCTTTGATGCAGACATCATTCTAAACAGGAGTGGTGCAAGAATGTCACAGAATTTAAAAAAAAAAAAATCTGACCCAAAGCCATCAGGCCCGGCAACTTTGCCAGAAGGAAGTGATTTTATAGCGTCTATAACCTCTTGAAGCGTCAGGTCAGACTCAAGGTAGTCTCTGTCAGATTTATTCAGTTGAAGCAGTAAAAGTGAATCAAAGAAGTTATTAAAATCTGATTGTGTTGCGTTATTATCAGCGTGGCGTAAAACTGACAGTGGCGTAAAACTCTCTGAATCTGCAGTTTATGTCAGCAGGGTTGGTTAAGAGCGTGGCGGTTTCTGACTTAATATTGTAGATGGATCTTGTGGCTTGGGTACACTTAAGTTGCAGCGCTAATAGTTTACCAGGCTTATCTCCAAGCTCAAAAATTTTTTGTCGTAGTTTGCAAAGTAAATTACTAACCTGGCTGCTCATAATTCCGTTGTATTCATATCTGAGTTTAAGTATTTCTTTATAGTCATCTGGTGATTCAGTGATTTGATACTGTCTTTCCAAATTGAAGAGGGCACAGGTGATTTCAGACAAACGTTTCTCTCTTTCTTTTTTAAGGGCTGAGGTGTATGAGATTATTTCGCCACGCATGACTGTCTTTAATGCTTCCCATAGGATGGAATCTGATACTTCACCGTTATCGTTTATGCCTATAAAGTCTTTTAATTTAGAGGTTATGTTTTTAATAAAGTTATCATCATTGAGAAGGTTTGCGTTAAATCGCTAGGAATAAGCCTGCCTGGGAAAGGAGAGATCTAATGACATAGCCAGGGGGGAATGATCAGAGATGAGAATGTTATATTTAGAGTCAGCAATTTGAGAAATGAGATTGTTATTTATTAGAAAGTAATCAATCCTGGTATAAGATTTGTGTACATGAGAGTAAAATGAATAATCTCTACCCGTAGGGTGCTGAGCCCTCCAAATATCAACCATATTCCTAGTTTTGATAAGATTATTTAAAAGTTTGGTGGACGCCAGTTCTATTGCTGGTCGTTTAGAGGATCTATCAAGAAAAGGGTCAAGATAACAGTTCAAGTCCCCCACTATTATTACGTTTGAACAGCTGTCATCTGGAATCAGGTCAAAAATGTTTCTAAAAAACCTTGGATCATCTGAGTTTGGACCGTATATATTAAGCAGAGTTAGTGGTTTTGAGTTTATGGTGCCTGTCACCATCAAGTACCTACCCATTGGGTCGTTAACAACAGACGATGCCTGAAATTGGATATTTTTTCTTATTAATATGGCCACACCGCGAGGTCATGAAGTGAATGGTGATTGGTATATTTGTGACACCCAGCTACACTTCAGTCTGTGTTGTGCATCTTTTTTATATGGGTCTCCTGCAGGAAAATAATGTCTGCAACCAAGGATTTAAGATGTTTAAAAACCTTCCCCCTCTTTATTGCAGTGCCAAGACCTTTCACATTCCATGTCACCAGCTGCAGAGATCTCCCACCTGTCTGCCCGCCGTTAGGAACATTAGTCATTGTAAAAGTAAATTTTCAAAGTTAGCAGTTTTAGTGCCGTGTGGTGTAAACAAGTAAAGCAAGTGCATCTGGGTAAAAAGAAACATACAAATAACACACATCCCATATGTTCGTTTTTGCAAAATAAATTATAAATATATCAGAATTTCATTACAAGTTATGGTAATTTTGTCACTGTGACACGCCCACATAAATCCGAGAACTTCCGCAATACGTCATTGTGACATACGGAGATGAGTCGCTGCTCAGTGCGCAACTTGTAAACAACATGGCGACCGATACAGAACCGGACAAATTTAGCAATCTGAGTGAAGAATAGAGCGATTTTTAGTCAGTTTGGGAAGCCAAAGTTATTTCAGGGGGTTAAACAATAAACAGCAGGTTTTAATTTATGTCTGCAGCCGTATTTATTGAAGCATTACCAACAAGGAAGCAGGGTGGAACCCGCTATTTGTGAGGACAGAGGAGGACGTGATGGAACCCGTTCTCGTTGTCCACAGAGCACTGATTGGTACTGCTTTAATTAATGTTTCTATCTAATAATTATTCAACATTACTTATAGTTTAAAAAAGATGAGTCCCTTTGAAGTATCTGTTTTATTTTCTATGTTTATTCTAACGTTATGTGCAAGTTTTACTGCACTGAATCATTACATCAAAAACGAAATTTCACTCAAATTCTGTCTAAATAACATCACTACATTTTCATAGCTGGATCATCAGGGTGTGCAGTGGTTTCAGCTATAACAATCAAAATAAAACAATATTTGATATTCACCCTATTATAAGTTTAATCATATAAATATTTGCTAATTTAAGCTTGTTCTACCTTTTCAGCCACTGTTTATTTTATTTTTTTGCATATTCAGATAATGTTATCAAGTTTTTTGTGGTAATTTCTGCTACTTTGAGCAACCATCCTGCTCAGCTGATGTGAGTGCTTGTCTGTGAAGTTTTGACCTTCTTTGTGGTTCCTGCAGGGACGTGTCCTCGGTCGCGGTGCTGATGAACTATGACCAGTCTGAAGAGTGGACGCTTGCAGCCAGAGCACGCTGGAGTGTGTAGAGATGGGAAAAACGTTGCAGCTGAGGAGGTGACATGATCACAGACAACATCCATCCACCCACCATCATCCACTCATGCATGCTCCATCCAACCATCCATCATCCATCCATCCATGCATGCTCCATCCATCCACCAACCATCATCCACCCATGCATGCTCCATCCAACCATCCATCATCCATCCACCACTGCATGTTCCATCCATCCACCCACCATTATCCACCAATGCATGCTCCATCCAACCACCCACCATCTATTCCAATTTTTATAAAGCTCATTTCAATTCCTATCACTTACTTTTGGTTCTGCTTTTTCAGCTACTTTTCAGCTTTTTGGGGGCCTAGATTTATCTTTTTGTCTGGACCCTCTAGTCCCGAACAGAACCATTCTGGTCCCAGAGGTGTTCGGAAATGTTAAGATCTCGTCTCTCATCTCATCGCATAGACGCCAGGAACTCATCATGGCTCCTTCCGGCGGAGGAATAACCTGAACCAGATAAACCAGCTGCAAGGGCAGGGCAGAACTTGGACTTTTTTTCTTTGCTTCAATTTTTTTGTTTAAATAATGAAATGAAATCAAATGTATTAGAAAATGTATTATCACAAACTACTTTTACTAATACAGTCAACATGACGTCATAATACAATCATAAGTGTAATAATATAGATAAATATGTCAGTTTGCTGACTTATCTATAATTTAGATGATAGATTTGAGCAGGTTTAGACTGACACAAATTTATCATCAGTTTTACGGGTTCTCAACTTTTTCAGATTAAATCAATAAATCTGTGGCTCAGTGAATGTAATGTAACTTGACAGGAAACGTTATTATGTTGACCTACCAAAGGCAGAGTCATTTAATAACAAAATCATCAAATTACAATCACAACATATTTACATAGATTGATCGATCACAACTTATAACTAACTTTTCAGCAGATTAAAACATAAGACAACAGAACACAAGTTAATGGGTCTTATATTAACTTATTTCTGTGGCACAAACTTACAGTTTACATTTAGAAATAAACATAAGGAGTTAAGGAGGAAGATTAAAGAAAGGAAATGGTTGAATCTTATCTTGAGATGTTTAACCAGAGTGGCTCATCCTCTGGTCGGTTTCGGCTGGACATCCGTACCGTGATGAAACGACGTTTACCTTTGTGAAGATTTTCTTATCTCGACTCCAGTAAATTAGTCAAGCCAGACGCGCATGCCTTGCTGCGTTTTACAGGCGACACATTTTCATCTTGCCACGGTCTCGTGAGGTCTGCTTCGGCCTCCCAGAGTGATGTTATCAGCTCCGGTTTGGTTTCAAGATAACTTCCAGAAAGAGTTCACAGCTTGGAGCTGGGATACTCAGGTGGCTCACAGCTGACGTGCTGTTTAAGCCTCGCTGAAGACGTGGGCCTTTGACTGATGGCCGGACGTACAACAGCTTGGAGAAAGACGTCTATGCATCTTTCATTCTCCCAGAGAACTCACTGTGGTTGAGCTCGTGGTTCCCTTTGCACTCGAAGAATCAACAGGAAGTGTCCCTTTAAGAAGGGGGTGTGACTTAGTCACATACTTCCTGCTGATTGGTTGTCGTACCCCTAGAGAGGGTGTGACTTTGCAAGTGAGTGAGTTTGAGTGACAGCTGATAGGGTAGACAGTACATAGAGAAACCTGCGTCAGACGATACAGGTGCATGTGAACAAGCCATGTAATTTGTTTTGAGAACAGATTCATTGTTTTTAGAAAGGACGGGAGACAGAAAGCAAGTTATGTCTATAACTTTTCCTTCGTTCCAAAAACAGTTCAACAAATACGCACGGATTGTTCAGTCAACTTTAGACACTTATTCTGCATAGAGCAGACAGTTTAAAGCAAGATCATTCTGAGATGTTCTCTTAACTTTGGCATATTTAAAATAAACCAGCTTAGTAAATCATCATTAAATGATAAAAATATACTGTTGATCAATTCTGAATTAACACACATTAAAAAGAAAGTTCAATCTGATTAATTGGTGTCCATTAATTCAAAATAATTGTAACAAAAATGGTGTCCACTTGTGTCCTTGAGAGCTTCAAGAAAGTGTACCACTTAGAGTTTCAAAGAGATGCGGAGAGGTGTACTTAAAGGTCAAGCCTAAAATATCAGAGATGAGGTGTTCCACTACATAAGTTTTTTTTATTGTTGTTTGCTATTCTTAGAACAACATCCAGACAGCATGTCTGAAAGCTATACCACTGGGTAACGTACCTCAAATCTTCACCTTTCGACGAATTCCTTCAATCACCTCTGGTCATCGGCAATTTGTACAGATACACCTGGAAAAATAAACATGTTTTAGTTGATTTTGTACAGAGTCATATATTTCTGAATTTATATTTTTATTAATAAATTTAAAATAGAAAAAACAAAACAATGTCAAAAACAGAGTGGGTTTGGTGTCATTGCATTTTATAAAATGAGTAAACTTTTTATCATTACTAAAAAAAGAAATTAAATTGTGAATAGATGATAGAAGGATGGGTGGATAGATAGATGGATTGAGCATGCATGGGTGGATGATGGTGGGTGGATGGATGGAGCATGCATGGGTGGATGGATGATTTTGCACTACATATATATATTTTAAAAATATATATATGTAGTGCAAAATTATGCATAGTTACAACATGATGTCAGTGCAGCTTTAACCTCCACCATCTGCTCCCTTAAGAAGTCTCTCTTAAAAATGTGTTCTCGTGACAGTGAGACTACTCACATTCCACTCCTGTTTGGTATCAGTCAGACACCATTGCACGACTACAACTGGTCCAAAACGCATCAGCTTGATTTTTAACCAGTACAGACAAAACAGAGCTTATTACACCAGTCTTGACCTCCCTGCTCTGGCTACCAGTTCATCTTTGAATCCAGTTTAAAATTCTCCTGTATGTCTACAAATCGCTGAACAGTCCCCACCCCCAATCTCTGTTCTCTGAGGTCAGCGGACCAGTTACTTCTCACAGTTCCACTCGTCTTAAGCGCAGAGGTGACAGGGTCTTCTCTGTAGCAGGACCAAGACTCTGGAATGAGTTACCTCTGCTCGTCAGACAGGCCCCCTCCCTCTCAGTTTTCAACTCCCGTTTAAAGACTCACTACTATTCAGTAGCTTTCAACACCAGATGATCTGTGTTTGAACCTGTTTGCTTCACACAGGTTGGTCGTTATATTTATTATCTGCAACGTTTTTATGTCTATATTCCGTTCTGGCTTCAAATCTCTCCACAGAGACTGCCCTACTGAAGGTTTTTAACGACATCTTTCTTTCCACAGATACTGGTGACTCTGTGCTGCGTGTCCTATTGGACCTCACATCCGCTTTCGACACCATCAACCATGAGATCCTCATTGCTAGGTTGGAGCAGTGGGTGGGCATCACAGGGTCGGCTCTCAATTGGTTCTGATCCTACCTCTCCGACAGGTCCTTTTGTGTTTCCATCAACGATTTTAGTTCTGCAGTGGCAGCACTTAAATGGGAGGTTCCGTAGGGGTCCATCCTGGGTCCTCTTCTCCTTATACCTGCTGCCACTTGGTGCTATTTTCCGGAAACACAACATACCCTTCCACTTCTACGCCGACGACTGTCAAATTTACTTCCCCCTAAAGCCTGGTTTATGGTTGACGCGTCGCATAGGGCGTGAGGGTGCGCGCGCCAAAAGTGACGCAATATCACCGTCCCCGCCCCTGCACGTAGGCCCTGTCCCCGGTTTGGCGCGTGTCGTGCACCTCTGATTTTTTAAATTCCGTAAGGCTAATGCGCGCGCCGTGGGCGTTACTTTGATTTTTTCATTCATTCAACCTTTATTTATACAGGCTAGCCTCGTTGAGCCACGGGGACTCATTTACAAGAGGGACCTGTCTCACTCACACCCAGGGTCAATTTAGAGTTACCAATCAGTCTAACATGCATGTTTTTGGACTGTGGGAGGAAACCGGAGCACCCGGAGAAAACCCACGCTTGCACGGAGAGAACATGCAAACTCCACCCAGAAAGGCCCCCGGACCGGGATTTGAACCAGGGACTTGCTCACTGAGAGGCAGCAGCTCTACCAGTTGCGCCACCGTGCTGCCCTAATTGATTGACAGGTCGAGTGGGGACCTCACCCGACAGCTTTCACGCCGGAGCCTGCAGCTGTCTGCGCCGCTGTGGTCATGGAGACGGGGTCGCGACGCATGGAGCACTAAGATTCATAACTGGTTGTGATTATCGTACCCACCACTGCACCCTGTATTCACTGGTTAACTGGACATCATTAACCTCACGCAGACTCTTCCACTGGTACATTTTCATCTTTAAATCACTTCTTGGTCTGCTGCCCTCATACATCTCCTCCTACATGTCTTTGCGTGAGTGCAGCTACAGCGTGCGCTCTCAGGACATGATTACCTGCAGTGTTCCGTCAGTGAGGACTGAACTTGGAAAAAGGGCCTTCTCCTACTCCGCTCCTGCTTCATGGAATATCTTACAAAAAGATCTGAAGCTCTCGAACTTGACTTCTCTAAATGGTTTTCAGAATCTGTTGGAATCCTGGCAAAAACCAATGCAGATTTGTTCCTGTCTTTGATTTTATACATATACCTTATAATGTTTTGCTAGTTTTTTGATACTTTGTTAAAAAAAAATATATATATATATATATATATATATATATATATATTTTTTTTTTCTCTCTCTTTTGTTTTCTATTGTTTATTGTTTGTTTGTTTATTGTTTAAGGAAATTCTACCATTGCTGTTCATTGTTCTTTAGTTTTAGCAGGTCGCTTTCGTAAATGAGCCCATGAGGTTCAAAAGATTTACCTGACTAAATAAAGGTTGAATGAATGGAGGAATGTTTTGTGTGTGACAAAAATGTATTAAATTCCCCTTCTTCATCTGGACTTTTTTTTTTTTTGCCAAAAGTCACGTGATCGCTTCCTCCTCCGCTCCATGCATTAAAACCGCAATACACAATAACTGTTGTTCTATTATGATTTGCTCCTCTAATAAAGACAACAGTTCAGCACGTCAATGGAAAGCCATTTTTTGTTGTTGTGTGATTTCAAACAGTTCTTCTTCTACGGTAGATTTCTTCTTCTAGACTCTTTCTTGCAACATATGCACAGGTTTAGGGTACTGCCACCTGCTGGTCAGTAAAAGAACAGCACTTTGCCATGCGCCACCGTGCGCCACTGTAAACGCATGAAGCCGCACGGCTCAGGGCGCGCGCTCCAGCTTGCGGACCAAAGCGCGACTATAACCGAGCCTTAAGACACAATGGTACATGCTCTATTCAATCTCTGCTCGCGCGCTCCAGCTTGCGGACCAAAGCGCGACTATAACCGAGCCTTGAGACACAATGGTACATGCTCTATTCAATCTCTGCTCGATTGCCTAGCTGACATCAGGGACTGGATGGCTTTAAATTTCTTAAGCTTCAATGATAAGAAGTCTGAAGCCATACTGTTCCTTCCCAATGACACAATCTTGAACCACTGCATCGACCTTTATGCTCTACCCCTGTCTGAAAAACAAAAAGTCACAAATCTGGGAGTGATAATGGATCCTTCCATGAAACTCAACAGTCATGTAAATATGATCGTTAAATCCTGTTTTTTCCAACCGAGGCGACTGTTTAAGCTGAAGCCCATATTATCAAAAAATAACCTGGAGACAGTAATTCACGCATTTATTACATCTAGGCTTGATTACTGCAATTCACTTCTGCTTGGCGTCAGTCAGACCACCATTACACGACTACAACTGGTTCAGAACGCAGCAGCTCAATTTATAACCAGTACACGCAAAACAGAGCACATTACACCAGTCTTGGCCTCCTTGCACTGGCTACCGGTTCATCTTCGAATCCAGTAAAAAATTCTCATGTTTGTCTACAAATCACTGATTAGTCTCGCCCCCACCTATCTCTCGGATTTGATACACCCTTATGTCCCACCACGTGCTTTGAGGTCAGAGGACCAGGGACCAGGTACTTTTAAGAGTTCCAGGGACTCGTCTTAAACGCAGAGGTGACAGGGCGTTCTCTGTAGCAGGCCCAAGACTCTGGAACGAGTTACCGTTGTGTTGTGGTGTTGCTAATATGTAAGAGTAGAATCAGACCACTGCAGACGTAGCTCCGTTACGAACACCATGCTTTATTCAACACTTCTCAACTTCTTCTTCTCTCCTCTCCACATCCTGTTCTCTCCCTACTCGGAGGTTCCCCTGCTGTCCATCTTATGCAATTGCAGGACACAACATTTTCCCTTTTCCTGAAACAATTACTTACATGTAATTTTGTACAATGTACTTGACAGCAGAAAATCAAAGTAATCAAACTATTATTTCTGTAAGCCAACAGTAATATGAAAGTTTACCCTTTTAACCCTTTGCATTACAGTATGAACAGTAGTAAATTTACTTGTCTTACAGAACAGTATGAACAGGAATAGCCAGTGCTGGGCACCGCTAATTAAAAAATTAGTTCCACAATTTCTAAAACGCTTATTAATTTTTTTATGTCCACAATTTCAAAAGCACAAATGTCTTATGAAAATTAGGGGAAGCTAATCTAATCCGCTATTTATATATATATATATATATATATATATATATATATATATATATATATATATATATATATATATATATATATATATATATATATATATATATATATATATATATATATTTATATATAGCCGGCAGCGTTATCAATATTTGCACTACACTGCCAACTGAAAAGTAACAAAAATGATCCTAAAAGGATGAAATTACAAAAATCAAAGGATTTATTTAATACTTTACGTACATATATTCTATTCGGCCACGAAATTAACAAAAAATAGAATGATCTTTTAATCCCTAAAACCACGTTTAAATCTCAAATACACGGGTGTGTCGCCACCGCATTTATACATAAAGTAACCCAAATACATGAAACTAACGACTCGCCGTCGAATGGTCGACACAAAACCCTCAATAAACTCCTCCGGCCACGTTAATTTGGCTTGAAACAGCGGGGTTCTCTACGGATTTATCCATTAGTAACCCAGCACTACCGGTGTAACAGGCAGACACAGTTAGCGTCTATAGGTAGTCAACAGATTTAATGAAAAGTAACTAAAATACATGAAACTAACGACTCGCCGTCGAATGGTCGACACAAAACCCTCAATAAACTCCTCCGGCCACGTTAATTTGGCTTGAAACAGCGGGGTTCTCTACGGATTTATCCATTAGTAACCCAGCACTACCGGTGTAACAGGCAGACACAGTTAGCGTCTATAGGTAGTCAACAGATTTAATGAAAAGTAACTAAAATACATGAAACTAACGACTCGCCGTCGAATGGTCGACACAAAACCCTCAATAAACTCCTCCGGCCACGTTAATTTGGCTTGAAACAGCGGGGTTCTCTACGGATTTATCCATTAGTAACCTAGCACTACCGTGTAACAGGCAGACACAGTTAGCGTCTATAGGTAGTCAACAGATTTAATGAAAAGTAACTAAAATACATAAAAATAACGACTCACCGTCAAATGGTCGACACAAAACCCTCAATAAACTCCTCCGGCCGCGTTAATTTGGCTTGAAACAGCGGGGTTCTCTACGGATTTATCCAAGTACCCAGCACAAACAGTAGCCACAGAACCCCCGAGTTCACCTCTGAGTGACCCGGAAGATGTCAAGATGGAATAGTCCATTTTTAGTAGGGGGATAAAGAAATCGACCGTTTTTTTTATTGCGTATTTAATGATCGTTTTCATCGTAACTATAATTATTTTTATGTTAAATGTACATTAACAAGCAGGATCAATGTTAGTGATGTAGGTGACTGCACGGGGCGAGGCGGGGCCGGGGCCACTGCTGAAATGGGACCCCCAGGCATTTACCTACATGGTAGAGCCGAGTCTGTTCTCAGCTCTGCCCCCCTCCCCCTCACACCCTTTCCTCCTCTCTGCTGTTTACGGTGGGGAAAAAGGTAAAACAAGCAGCATAAGAGCTTGTAAATAAGTTTATTGGTTTTTACTGATAGATAATTAGTTATTAGCGGTACTGCATTTTAAATAAAAATAGCACAAATCCGCTTATGAATTATAAAAGTTAGTCAATTCACAAAAACGCTGACAAAAAGTTTAGGTCCACTGTAAGCGGATTAGCGCTTTAGCGCTACCTAGCGTTCATTTGCCCACCACTGGGAATAGCAATGTTTCCCCTACCATTATATAGGCGGGGCGCCCTGCCCCCTCAACAGAACCGAGCGCCCCGCCTACCCAACGCTCCAAACACCTGTCGGCTGCTGATGTAATGCTAAACTAGCAGCTCGCACTGCAGGTGCATTAGCTGAAAACAAACAAACATAAAAGCAGCCTTGTAGTGTATTACAGCGGAACTATTTACTTCAGCGGAACCACTCCCCTAGTTGCTGGGTTACCTAGAGGTGATCTGCCGGCGTAGTGATTTGTGTGTGTAATGTTGAGACCAGTTGAAGACAAGTAAAGTCACGTTCTTTTCCATAACCGAGTGGATTATTCTTTCATCTTTAAAATATACTTTGTTGGAGTAAAGACATAACAAATTGGCGACGAGTATTCTGGACCCCAAACTACTGCACGGAGTGAGTTTTGACCCGGCGGAGGGAAGGAAGAAAAAGAAAGAGAAAAAACTTGACAGCAGGAGACAAACCGTAACCTAGCAACGGATCTGTGAGTAACTGCAAACTGAAATGGCTTCCGTTGGAAAAGTAGAAGTGTTTGATAGCTCAAGTGGAGACTGGGAATCATACATAGAGCGAGTGGAGTTGTTCTGCGATGCTAATGATATTGAGGATGAGAAAAAAAGTTCAGTCCTCCTCAGTCTAATGGGAGCTAAAACGTACAAATCTACTTCGTAATCTCCTGAGCCCGGCTAAACCGTCAAGCAAGTCATATAAAGACATTGTTGATACGTTGCAGAGACATTTGAATCCCGCACCGCTAGTGATAGCAGAAAGATTCAGATTTCATAAAAGGAATCAAATGAAAGATGAAAGCATATCTGAGTATATGGCTGAACTGCGCAAACTCTCGCAGCATTGTGACTTTAAAACTGGACTTGATGATGCCTTGAGAGATCGATTAGTATGTGGCATGCATTGTACAAGCACACAAAAAAGGCTACTGTCTGAAAAAGAGCTAGATTTGAAGAAAGCACTTGAAATATCTATCTCAATGGAAACAGCAGCTAAAGGTGCATCAGAGCTACAAAATAAAAGCTTAGAAAATCAAGTGCATCAAATGTCTTTAAATGGAAGAAAACAAAAATGCTACAGGTGTGGTAAATCCTCGCACAATGCAAACGACTGCTGGTTCAGAGAAAAGACATGCAGGAAATGCCACAAACAAGGTCACCTAGAAAGGGTATGCAAATCAACCCAAATCGATACTCAAAAAGGAAAAGCTGGAAAAGAAAAAGGCTTTAAACCTAAATCAAGGCTCAAAACAAATGAAATGCACAAAGTTACAGAACATCCTGACAACACAAACAGCAGTGAGGATGAAGACCTGTCATGCTTAGAGCTGCATAACATTAACAAAGAAGACAGGGAAATAATATGGATCACGACTAAAGTGTCTGGAGTGACTCTAAAGATGGAACTGGACACAGGTTCAGCTTTGTCAGTGATCTCTGAAACCGATTATAACAGGTTGCTGTCCCACATACCACTGAAAAAGACATCAGTGATGTTAAAAACCTACACAGGTGAAAAAGTGTCACCAAAAGGGAAACTTAAAGTGGATGTGGTTTATGGTGGCCAAACACACAAGCTAGAGCTCTATGTTTTGAAAACCAAAGGCCCAGCATTACTAGGGCGTGAATGGCTGAGAAAAATTCAACTTGACTGGCATGAAATAAAAGCCCTGAATATCTCATCAGACCTTAAGAGCTCTACCAGAGGGTTTGAGCAGAGATTGCTACAGTTATTGGAGGCTAATGCACACGTGTTTGAGAAAGGCATTGGTAAACTAAAACACCTAAAAGCAAAAATTGAACTGGACAAAGATGCTAACCCAAGGTTCCACAAGGCGCGCCCGGTGCCATATGCTTTACGTCCCAAGATAGATGCTGAACTGCAAAATTTGGAGATGTCCGGCATTCTTTCAAAGGTCGACTGGAGTGACTGGGCTACGCCCATTGTTCCGGTGATGAAGAAAGGAAAAAGTGAAGTGCGTATATGTGGGGACTTCAAAGTGAGCATCAACCCGGTGCTGCGCACGGTGCGTACCCTCTTCCACGAATAGAGGACATCTTCTCATCTTTGGCTGGTGGGGAGAAGTTTTCAAAGATTGACTTGTCACAAGCCTATCTCCAGATGGAAGTGGAGGAGTCAAGCAAAAAGTTCTTAACCATAAACACTCATAAGGGACTTTCTAACCTTGCTCTCAACGGAGGCAGTCGCAACCTCTTCCCTCTCCTGTCCTTCCCCCCCCCATGCTGCTGGCAGCTCCACAGCTGAGCACCTCGAACGCAAATTAAGATGGATTGGAGGTTTGGGCATTCGATTCTACAAACAAGATCTCTACAGAAGAAGGCACAAGGAGAGCCTTTCCACCCTCACAGAGTGACGGAGGATACGCCATGGATTCCGCCATGGATTCCGTGGATTTCTGGGTGTGCTCTGTGGAGGTGAAGAAATCTTGGATTATATTGGATTATGATGATGGCAGCGCTTTGCTTTTTTGGCGTTTGTGGAGCACTGGTCTATCGCAAAAGGGGGAGACTTCAGCAGGACTTAACTGCCTGGAGCACCCGACGTCTGGTCTGCGCCGTGACCTCGAGAAATCAGCTGTTTGTGAGCTTATCCAGAGGGTGAAACAGATCACCCACGGATTTGGACTCTGGACGTTGTGGTCAACATCAGAAATCAGCGCGAGCTTATCCAGAGAGTGAACAGATCACCCTCGGATTGGGACTCTGGTCAGCTGTGGTCAACATCTGAGGTCAGAGCTTGGATCAGTGGAAAAAGTCCCGAATTGGATTGGAGTAGAATCGCCCCTACAGACTGAAGGCCACAGAAAATACAATGTGTGCCTGATGTGAAAATATTTGTAATCCTTATCTGACTCCCTTGGAAACAGCCTTGGGAAAGGCTGGCTTTCTAATCTCTCCTGAGATGTGCTTACTGTGGAAAAAATAGCTGCTGTTGTGTTGTCTGCTACCCCCCCCTCCCCCGGAGAACTTTTCTATGAGCGTTATCGGAGGCATCCGGAATGTATCATGGACAAATCCTCCCTGCCTCAGTCTCAACTTGCAACGTGTATCTGTGCTCAATGTGCTTATGATATGGTTTTTACTGGGTCATGCGGTGTCTTGCAGACAAAATGTGATTCATTTTTTTTAATATCAACGCTGTAACCCCCATGGTTTCTCTCCCTGTTTTCCCACCTTTGACCTTCATCTGGAGACGGATGAGAGAGGCCGCGCTGAAGAACATGTGAAGACATGTCATGTGTTTTGATAAGGCAGCAGCTTTACACACTCAAAACCCTCTCCTGGATGACTGTGCATACATAATCACGCTGTATCGATGACAATTGGTGCAATGTTAATAAAATCTCTTGTATCTTGTATCTTACCAATACAATCGGCTTGTGTTTGGTGTTGCTTCAGCCCCAGCCATCTGGCAAAGGGCCATGGATCAGGTGCTCCAGAACATACCTGGAACACAATGCTACCTGGATGACATTATCATAACAGGAAAAGATGATGATGAGCACTTCCAAAACCTGAGCAAAGTACTCACCAGGCTGAATGAGTATGGCCTACGGGCAAAGAGAGAAAAATGTGAGTTTTTCAAAAGTGAAATCTCCTACTGCGGACATGTCATTGACAAACACGGCTTGCACAAGTCACAAGAGAAAACTGAGGCGGTGCTGAAAGCACAGAAACCTGAAAATGTGTCACAACTCAGATCGTACCTGGGTCTCGTCAACTATTACCACAAGTTTCTACCCAACCTTGCCTCAGTGCTGTATCCACTAAATGCACTGTTACAGACAGGAGTGGAATGGCATTGGTCAGAAAAATGTGAAAAGGCTTTCACAGAAACAAAGAGACTAATAACATCTGATGAGCTACTTACCCACTACGATCCATCCAGACCCATCCGTCTAGCATGTGATGCATCCCCGTACGGCATCGGAGCAGTACTGTCGCACACGTTGGATAATGGACTTGAACGCCCAATTGCATTCGCTTCAAGGTCCCTGTCAAGTGCCGAACGCAACTATGCACAGATAGACAAGGAGGCCCTTAGCCTAGTATGGGGGATAAAAAAGTTCCACCATTACCTCTATGGCCGAAGGTTCACCTTAGTGACTGATCATCAGCCCCTAGTGTCTATATTTAATCCACGAAAAGGAGTCCCAGTGATGTCAGCTGCGCGACTACAGAGATGGGCCCTGTTCTTAGGAGCACACTCATATGACATTGAGTTCAAGAGAACTAAACAACACTGCAATGCTGATGGTTTGTCACGCCTCCCCCTGTCAACATCTGTGGAGGAACCGTCGTCAACAGGTGACCCGGTAGAAATGTTTTACACAACACTGGTAGACCAGCTGCCAGTTACGAATGACATGATACAAAGAGAAACGAGGAATGACCCAACACTTTCCAAGGTGTACGACATAACTGTACAAGGCTGGCCTACCCATGGAAATCCCTGTTTCCCAGAGTTTTCAGCAAGACGTGATCAACTGTCAGTTTGCCAGGGAACCTTGATGTGTGGATCACGTGTGGTGGTTCCCTCCAAGCTTCGCACCAGAGTGTTGGACAGTCTGCATGAGGCTCATGTGGGTACGGTGAAGATGAAAAGTCTGGCCCGTAGCTACGTTTGGTGGCCAGGAATAGATAAACAGATTGAGGACATCACCAAAACCTGTCCAGGGTGCCTGAGCGTTCAAAACGCACCGCCACCGGCTCCCCTACACCCGTGGGAATGGCCGTCTGCACCCTGGCAGAGAGTGCACATCGATTTTGCTGGCCCGTTCATGAACTCTATGTTTCTTATAGCTGTGGACGCTCACTCTAAGTGGCCAGAAGTAGTCCAAATGAACTCAACAACATCAGAAAAGACTATATCTGTTCTGAGAACCATCTTCGCCAGGTATGGCCTTCCTGAACAAATTGTGAGTGACAATGGCCCACAGTTTACTTCTGAGGAATTCCAAGACTTCATGAAAAAGAATGGTATCAAGCATTTCAAGTCAGCACCTCACCATCCAGCAACAAACGGATTAGCAGAACGGTTCGTACAAACATTCAAAAAGTCCATAAAAGCAACGATAAAAGAAGACATCTCTCTTCAACACAAAATTGACAATTTCCTCTTTGTGTACCGCAACTCTGTCCATGCAACAACCAATCAGACACCTGCAATGCTGTTTATGAACAGACGGCTCAGATCTCGCATTGACCTTCTAAAGCCAAACCTGAGGAGAGAAGTGCAGAACAAACAGTTCAGCAGCTTTTCGGATGAACCGCCAAGAAGCTTCGACGTGGGACAGCAGGTTCTGGCACGTGACTACCGAGGGGAAAAGTGGACGCCTGGAAAGATCATCACTAGGAGCGGCCCTCTGATGTATGAGGTGGACACTGGAGACCATACCTGGAGACGCCATGTGGATCAGCTGTTAAATGCTCAACCAAAGACACCAGAGCAACCAGCACGTCCACCTGATCCTGGAACCAACTCTGACCTCAGCACAGTGACACCCACAGTTGCAGAGGAAGTGCCCCCTACCAAGAGCACGCCACAGGTTCCCAGGCGTAACCCTGAACGACTCAGGCTACCCCCGAAAATATTAGACTTATGAGTTTCACTTATGGGACTTGTGTGGTTTAAAAAAAAATGTATATATATATATATTTTTTTTTAAAGGAAGGTGTTTCAATGTTTGTCAACTGAATGACAAGTTGTGTTTAATGCATTAGCTATGTTGTATGTTATTTTAGTTACGTAGCATTGTTCTAAAAGGGGAGGAGTGTAGTGTATTACAGCGGAACTATTTACTTCAGCGGAACCACTCCCCTAGTTGCCGGGTTACCTAGAGGTGATCTGCCGGCGTAGTGATTTGTGTGTGTAATGTTGAGATCAGTTGAAGACAAGTAAAGTCACGTTCTTTTCCATAACCGAGTGGATTATTCTTTCATCTTTAAAATATACTTTGTTGGAGTAAAGACACAAACATTCATGAAATCAATCAATGCAACGTGCAAATACATGCTATCAAATTTAACAAAACAAAAGAACATACAAAACCTAAAATTACCTAAAAGTTAAAATTCAGAATGAAACAATTATAAAAACCTTAGAGCCTCCAAAATTAACCATACACATGCAGAGGTAACTCTCCATCCTCTCACATTAACCAATACATGCTTAAAATTATCACAACAACACTAACTCACCAACATATACAGTCCTCATCATTAAATATAAATATAAAATGTTTCACATCTTTGGTATACATTTTTAAAAGTTTTCGTTTTACAATTATAAAAAGTAAACAGCCTACTGTGTTTTTACAGTCTTTATTTTACATTTTTAAACAAATGTTTATGAAATGAAGTCTAATGTTGTAAAAAATTTTGTATCCTTTCAATAGTAATGGTTGTCATAGTCCGTATTTTTTATGCCTTAGTTTACACAGTGTTGTAGTGTTTTCCCTGTGTTCTCTGCTCAGCTGCCCCGCCTACACACACCTGCTTCCCCTTGTGTTTCTCCCAGGTGTTCGTTGTTTGTAATCTTGAACTTGCTTGCGGCCTGGAGTTTCTCATTAACTAACCATGACAATGGTGATGTGTATAAAAGTTTTAAGAAAAAGGTGATATCACCTACTGCAAAAAGGACTCTGTATATATTTTTAAATATGTTGTTGCTTATGTGGTCTTGTACTCCTGACAGGAAAATCTTGGAATTCAGGGAGGTAATCAGCTTGAAGAGCACAAGGTAACGACTTGGTTAAGTTGCAGCCACTATGTGCCATATATGTTAATTAGCTAAAAGTTAGAGTGATTTTAACCTGGTTACCACAACAGCACGTATCATGTCAAGGACAGAAAGCCAGATGTGGCAGTGGAAGCATTGAAAGCAATTTTAAGAGAAAAAGTAATGAACAACAATAAATAAAAAAGAAAAAGAAAAACAATGAAACGATTATTAAAATTAATCGTCGACTATGTCAACAGTCGATTTTTTTGTCTACTAATCGTGGCAGCCGCAGTTGTGAATTAGTTTTCATGTTAAAATAAACGGGAATGCTATCCATGCACAGTTGACTTAGGTAAAGAATCAAAATTGATGTACTACTACTACTATTAGTACTACAAATGTGCTAGTTTAATTTATATTTTAGAAATTTATGAAATTTGCAACAAAGTTAAAAGAGCATGTTTTAGATTGTATACATATGTATGTATAATTTACACTGTTGACATTTAAAGAGGGAAAAACATTGTAATCTTTACAAGATTGTTCATTGTCTTCTTAGGACAACCAGGTTCTCAACGAGGAACATGTGACCTGAACCCTACAGCCAGTCACCAGCCAGGTCACTAGGATGAATCCATCAGTGACAATGAGTAAGTGTCAGAGATATGATTATAAGGTGAACAATTAGGGATGCAAACTATTAATCAACTTGCGCTTAATTGTTGAATAATTGTTTATTTCGTTAAAATTTCTTCCTTTCGATTAATTGTAAACATACATTTAAATATTGTGTTAGTGTACTTTGGTCGTCAATTGGAGAAGATGCTACAAAATAAACACGTCAGAAAACAAACCCAACAGAGGAGTGTATAAAAAAATAGTTATTAGCAATATTAGCCAGTATTTTTCAAATCACTTTAGTAAATGTTTAATGTTAGTGTAGCAAGTGTGTAAAAAATGTTTATATTTCACCCCAAATCCATCTTCATAATCTGTTTTTCTTGATTTCTGAACTGCATTTTATTTTGGCGGAGAAGCTTTTATTTTCTTGTTTCCTGTTTCCGCGTCACATCCTCTGTATTGCCGCGCATTCCCGCTCTCTCCTCCAGATTGCGCCGTGCTGCGCTGGAGAGAGGTAGGTGTCACAGCAGCTGTCTTCTGTTTGTGTATTAAAGTATTCAAAATGTTCTTAAAAGTATATTCTGTAAACTCACAACTTGATATATATCGTTTTTAAACTGTTTTATGTTTAGTGCAGCACACTATTGGGTGTTTAATCCCCAAGTTACTGACATTTGTCGAGGTTTCATGCCAATGTGGTTCTTTTTTTTGTTCTTCTGATTGGTTAAGGTGTGTGTGGGGAGGCCAGAGCCTGAAAACTGCTGTACTAAATGTACTCTTGTTTTAAACAGGTATGTGAGTTCTTTCAAAATGTTATCTAGATGTTAAGTTAATGTATTAGTACATTTTCATGTTATAATGGAAACTATTTTTTTTGTTAATTCAATTTGAAATATAAGAATTGTAACTGTTGGGCAGAATAGTTCTGTTTGTGTTTTATTTTAATTGTTTTTGAATGAATGGAGAGTTTACTTTATTATTTATGAATTTCTGAGAATTTTGGTTGGTTTCAACACATTCCGGTCAGATTGCGCCGTGCTGCGCTGGAGAGAGGTGTGTGTGGGGAGGCCAGAGCCTGAAAACTGCTGTACTAAATGTACTCTTGTTTTAAACAGAATAAACCTGCCCTACTGCTGCAGTCCTCGTCTGCTGATTCTTTTTACCCGTGACACAACGCAGAGTACAGACGAGTCAGATGTGGGCGGTTACATTGGTGCCGTGACGACCCGGATGCACACTGCTTCGGACAAGTTCATCGTGGTTCGTGAAGAGTGGATCAACGTCAGCTGGTCGCCTGAGGTTGCTTGTTACATTAACACATCTATACAAACTGAATACATGTAGTATGACGGAGTTGAATGTGGAATAGTGTTTTGCTCGAGCAACAGAAATAATTTTATATATTTGTTTTTATGTAAAGAACTGTAAAAAAACAAAAAAACAAAAACTGAAAATGACTTATGTTAAAAGTAAGAAAGATGAGGATAAATGTTTGTTGAGCGGTGTTAACTTCTCTGTGGGGAGAGGGAGAATGATCGAGGCTTTGCCTTTTACTCCAGTTCAAAACACTAATGTTGCAGGCTCTCCTGCCTTTTGTTCTACACGTGTAGTTGACAATGTATCTTCTAGTATTGTGCATGATGGTGCGGTCCCGGACAATTTGGCTAGTACTGACCCACCATTAAGTGACCTTATTACAAGCATTGCACAGCAGGTTGGACAGTCTATAGTGGACCGTCTTATGGGTGAATGTGGGAAAAGTGAAGTTATAGGTCCACAATCTCAGAGCAGTGTGGACCAATCACAGAGTGAACCTACTTACCTCAACTTGACTGGGGCAAAGCTAGTAATACAGCCAGATGTCAAAGAACCCCCCACCTTCAGGGGAGATGGATCTGACAAAAACACTGTTGGCGAGTGGGAAGAATTAATGAAAATCTACTTCAGAAAACGAGGCACACCCACTAATGAACAGTACCCTGAGATCCTCTCTAAGTTGATGGGAAAAGCTAAGGATATTGTAAGGATAACTCTGCGAAGCAACCCTTCATTAAAGCCTCAGGAAAAACCAGATATTGTCTACAGCATCCTCAGACAACATTTTAGTGATGTGCCTTATTCATGTATGCCGATGGCAGACTTTTACAACACTGTACCACTAGCAAAAGAAACACCTCTAGATTACTGGGTACGCTTGAACAAGGCAGTTGATGCAGCAGAAGAAGGCTTGAAGAGACTAGGGCGGCATGTAGATGACCCGTGCCAAGAAGCAACTATGATGTTTGTGAAACATTGCCCAGACCCAGCGCTTGCTGCCATTTTGAAGTTCAAAGCACCAGACAAATGGACAGCCAGTGAAATTCAGGAGCACATTGATCGTTACCAGATTGAAACCAGAGAGCGGGCATTCTCCAGGTCAGGATATCCTAAACTAGCTACAGCTCATGCTCAGGCTCTTGCTCCTGAACAATTATCACCACCACCATGTCACTTAACAGACATGCCATCACACCAAGAGACTGGCGCAGCAGCCCCATCACATTGTAACGACAGCTGCATGAGAACTTTAATCAGTCTCTTTGAACGTACACTTTCACAGAACAGTCAGATTGCAGGCAGACAGAACTCACCCAGCCAAGTGCATCACAAAGCATGCAGGGTTTGTCAGTCTCGAGATCATTCTACCATCTCACACTGCAAACAGAAACGCTTGTGTTTAGCATGTTTTGAACCAAATCATATTAAGCGAGACTGTCCCAACCGGTTATCCATCAGAAGTGAGCATGGTCTTCAGTCACAAGACCCACAGCATTTAAACTAGCTGGCCTGCATGGGATGAGGGGTGGTGTGGGCTCAAAAGACAAAACCCTCAATAATAATGACATTGAGCAGCAATATGAAAAGGCATGTGCAGCAGCACCAGTTGGTGCTAAGGTAATAGCTCAAAATACACAACGAGTTGAGCCATTTGATGAACTGTTTTATACGCCTGTGACTCTAAATGACAAGTTTCAGTTACAAGGGATGCTTGACTCAGGTTCCATGGCCTGTACACTGAGTGAAAGGGTGGAACAAATGATGCTGAATCAGAACTCACTTTCGGAACCTGTTCCCCTCTCTCAAGAAATTGTTCTCATTGGTTGTGGAGGGACACTCAGCAAACCCCGCTGCATGTATGAGGTAGAAATGAAACTGTATGGCGAGACATGTGTTGTCCCTGTGTTAGTAGTGCCAGGCCAAAGGGACGATTTAATCATTGGCACAAATGTCATAAGATTTCTCATGCATCAGCTGAAAATAACCAATGATTATTGGCGTCTAGTGTCCAGTCCCAGTCTTCTCCCAGAATGTGAGCGGTTTCTCGACATGATGGCAAGCACTCCTCGGTGGAGAGGTGAAGAACTCCCAGAGAAGATTGGCACAGTCAAACTACAACAGTCCATCACTCTACTGGCAAGGACTGAACATCTGGTGTGGGGTAAGCTACCACATGACATCCCCATGTCTCCAGGGAGTACTGTAATCACTGAACCAACCTCATCTAAGTCTATGCCACGTAACATCATGGTGGCTCGCATTATTACTCCTTTATGGGGAGACAGGTGGGTCCCTTTAAAAGTCGCTAACCTCTCAGACAAGCCCATCACGCTGAAAAGAAACAGCAAGTTGGCAGACGTGTCCCCTTGCCTGGCGGTTGAAGATTTTGAGGTTTTTCAAGGTATCAGCCAGGTTGAAACCGCTGCTCCAGAGAAGGGACATGTCAAAGAGGGGCCTGCAGATCTGAAACTGCGATTGCAACAGGTTGGGCTTGGTGACCTTAATATTGACTTATGCCATAGTGACGACGCAGGGAAAACAAGGTTGGTCGAGCTGCTTGAGAAATATAATGATGTTTTTTCCAAGCATGCTTTAGATTGTGGCAAGGCAGAAGGCTTTGTACATCGCATCCGGCTTGTTGATGATAGACCATTTCGGCTTCCATACCGCCGAATCCCACCAGCTCATTATCACAAGCTGCGCCAGGTTTTATCTGACATGGAGGAACAGGAGATAATAAAGAAATCTGTGAGTGAATATGCCTCTCCTCTTGTGCTAGTCTGGAAGAAGGATGGCAGTCTGAGGATATGCACAGACTTCAGGTGGTTAAATGCAAGGACACTCAAAGACGCACACCCACTCCCACACCAGTCTGATTGCTTAGCCGCTCTTGGAGGCAACATTTACTTCAGCACTATGGATTTGACATCAGGATTTTACAACATTCCTATGGCAGAGGGGGACAAGAAATACACAGCATTCACAACTCCAATGGGCTTGTATGAATATAATCGAATGCCCCAAGGCCTGTGTAACAGCCCTGCCTCTTTCATGAGGATGATGCTCAGCATATTCGGAGATCTGAATTTCAGCAGTTTGTTGTGCTACTTGGATGATCTCCTTGTCTTTGCTTCGAGTGAAAAAGAGTCTCTGGAGAGGTTAGAGGTTGTGTTCCAACGCCTTCGCCTGCACAATCTCAAGTTGAGCCCCAAGAAATGTCACTTTATGAGATCATCAGTGAAATTTCTGGGACATATCATAGATGGCCATGGAGTGTCTGTCGACCCTGGAAAGGTTGAAATCATTACAAAGATGACAAAGGCTGACCTGATGGAGGATGATGGATGCACGCCTTCAGTCAAGAGGATAAAGTCCTTCCTCGGTATGGTGTTTTATTACCAACATTTCATTCCAAACTGTTCATCTGTTGCCAAGCCACTGTTTGCTCTAACTGCTGGGCAGAAGAGGAAGGGTAAAACCAAAACAACAACAAATGCAGGTTCTTACAGAAAACTGAGACCATTTGACTGGACACAGGAGTGTGAAACAGCCTTTTTAAGTCTTAAAGAAAAGCTGTTGAATTGTGTTGTTCTTGCACACCCAGATTTCTCACAGCCTCTGATTTTGTCTATTGATGCTTCACTGGACGGACTTGGAGCTGTCTTGTCTCAAGTACCAGCTGGAGAAGAGAAAGCTCGCCCCATCGCATTTGCTAGCAAGACGCTGAGCAACTCTCAAAAGAAATACCCCGCTCACAGACTTGAATTTTTGGCTTTGAAATGGAGTATATGTGAGAAGTTCAGTCATTGGTTAAGAGGTCAAACATTCACAGTGTGGACTGATAACAATCCACTCACCTACATCATGACAAAGCCAAAACTTGATGCTTGTGAGCAACGTTGGGTTGCAAAGCTGGCACCCTTCTCTTTTGATCTTAAACACATACCTGGGTCCAAGAACACAGTGGCGGACGCACTCAGTAGGGATCCATTTGCAACAACTGTCAGTCATAGGATCATCACTGAGGGCTACTCTCGTCTCCTTATCGAAGCTGATGGCATTAGCCAAGATGGGGTCCAGGATGCTTTTCATCTAAAGGTCCAGAACCAAAAAGCGAAGAAACTACCTTGCGGTTCAGAACTCTATTGTAGTTCGCAACCTTCCCAGTGTGACACAGTGGCAGTCAAGGCTCTCCTGGAGATGCACGACCAGTGGGATTTGGTCGCTGAGACTCGTGCAGTGGCACTAATCCAGTCTGTCCAAAGTCTGGGCATACCAGGGCAAGATTCACTCCCTGTGTTCACTTTGGATGAATTACAACATGCCCAAAAGCTTGACCCTGATGTTTCCAAAATCTTGCCATTCATTACCCGAGAGAGGCGTCCATCCAGACGTGAAAGAGCAGGGCTCAGCGTTGGAGCTATGGTGATCATTAAGCAGTGGGAGAGGCTCAAGATTACAAATGGGATCCTTTATAGAGTCACTCGAGATCCCCTCAGTAAACAGAAAAGACATCAGTTTGTTCTTCCTGACAGTCTCAAGGAAAGAGCCTTGCAAGGTATTCATGACATGGCTGGACATCAGGGGCAGGCACGGACACTCCATCTAGCAAGACAGAGATTTTTCTGGCCGAAGATGGATACTGATGTGAAGGAGTACGTCAAGTGTTGTCAGAGGTGCATTCTTGCTAAAACACCAGAACCTTGTGCGCGAGCCCCTCTTAAAAGTATAAGAACTGTTGCTCCAATGGAGTTGGTGTGTTTAGACTTTTGGAGTGCGGAAGATAAAAAGCAAAACTCAGTGGACGTGCTTGTCCTGACTGACCATTTCACAAAGTTAGCCCATGCATTTCCATGCGCCAATCAAACAGCAAAGCAGGTTGCTAAAAAGTTGTGGGACCACGTATTTTGTGTGTATGGATTTCCTGAACGGATCCATTCAGATCAGGGAGCAAACTTTGAAAGTGAACTCATTGCTGAACTGCTTCGACTGGCGGGAGTGTCAAAGTCTCACACCACTGTGTACCATCCCATGGGAAACGGGGGCACCGAAAGGTTCAACCGCACGCTTGGCAGCATGCTCCGATCACTGCCCCTCAGAGAGAAGAACAAATGGCCTGAACAAATACAAACATTGACTTTTGCATATAATGCAACAGTCCACGAGACTACAGGATTTGCTCCATTCCAACTCATGTTTGGTCGGATTCCGAGGCTCCCTGTGGATGTGATCTTCAAACAGGTGTTGTGTGATCCGGTGACTACTGATTACAAGAACTACGCCAAAACACTCATGTCACATCTGTATGAGGCAGCTAGGATAGCTCAAGCACATGCTGTGGAAGAACAAGATAAACAGGCAGAAGGATACAACCGAAAAGTGAAAGGTACCCATTTGAACTGTGGAGACAGAGTCTTGCTGGCAAACAAGGGTGAAAGAGGGAAGAAAAAGTTATCTGACAAGTGGAGTGCTACAGTTTATACAGTTGTTGACAGGAATCTTCAAACTCACACATACAAGTTGGAGGACAAGCAAGGCAACAAAAAGATTGTGCACAGGAACCTGTTACTGGACGTCAGTTTTCTACCTGTGGCAACGGCCCAGGATGAAATTGCTGTTGATGGGGCAGAGGAGGCACAAGGCCTGTCGGACTCCTTTGATGTTGGGGAAGAAAGAAGTTTGGATGATGGAGATAATGCCTGGGAAATGAGCAAATCGACAAACTGTGAGAGCACGGCTTCTTTGGATCAAGGAGTGTCAGAACCAGGTTTATCCAACCAGAGTCTTGTGACGACTCACAGTGTGATGGAACTTTCAGGAGAACATGCTGATAGGCATGTGGCAGAAGAAGAGTTACATACAGTGAGTCATGCACACTCCATGGACACAGAGGCTCTTCCCGTGAACTCAGATGCTAACCCGGACATGTGTCATCCCTCAGAGAATAGTGACCAAGTCGTCAGGACTCGAGTGGGCAGGGTCAGCAAAAGGGTGAACAGACTCATTGAATCCATGGTTCAAAGACCTTTTGATTTTAAGGATTTGGCAAACTCCGTGAGCCAAAAATCCCAGTCCATTCTTACTTGGTTTTGAGTGAATTCATTTGTTTAGAGTTTTGTATATGTTTAGTTCAGCAAAGTAATTGTAATGGAATATTGTTTTCCTCAAATATACATCCTGTATTGTGTTGATGGGTTTAAAGTTGGCACAGAATTGTATGGTGTAGATGGCATCATATTGATCTGAGAAGGGCAGAGGTCTGATCAACCGTATGTTCCTTCGAAACCTGTTATAGGTGGCTCTCAAGCTGAATGTTATACTTGGTTATGGCGACTCTGTGCAAAATTTTCATCGAATCCGTCAGTTTTCCATGTACAGTATTGGGATTGTACAACTGAGACTGACTTAGATTTTGGTGAAATATAGGAGGGGTGGATGTAGCAAGTGTGTAAAAAATGTTTATATTTC